>JBCNYG010000024.1:18765282-18793021 GCA_039654305.1 Porochilus rendahli
TGTGTGTGAGTGTGTGTGAGTGTGTGTGTGAGTGTGTGTGTGAGTGTGTGTGTGAGTGTGTGCGAGTGTGTGAGTGTGTTTGCCCTGCAGTGGATTGGCAAGCTATTCAGGGTGTATTCAACCCCTTTGCCCACTGTCAGCTGAGTTAGGCACCAGCTTCCCCGCGACCCTCGTAGGATTAATAGGTTTAGCAAATGAGTGAGTGTGAGCGAGAGTAATTAAAAATACATTTTTTTAAATCAGGTCAGTCAATAATGCATGCGACATTAGTCAGTATTTTCTTCCATTATGTGCAGTAATCTTTAATTATTATTTTCTTTTAGTGTTTTAGGTTATTTGGGAAGACAAATTGGATGATTGATTTATTGTTTTTGTTGTCAATTAAAAAAGTGACAAATGAATGTGGATGTCACTGAACAGTCATGTGAATATTGTAGTATATGCTACAGCAGGTTAACATGAATTTTTTTTTTTTTATAAACACATTTTACCCAGGAGATATTTGCTCAGGTAAGCTCTGTATGCTCTGAGCCGACTCCGTTCTAGACTTCTATTTGTTCCATGAGTTATTTCATTAAACCCAATAAAATATGGAATGAAATTATTTGATTGTAACTTTTATTTAAGAGTAAGCATTTTTTCCCCACCAATCCCACCTATATTGGTCTGCTTCGTGGAACAGGCTCTCCATCCTTGGCTTCACCTCAGCCAGCACTTCCTTTTGCCTCATACCACTGGCGATGCCTTGTTCCCTGCTCACCAACACAAGTCAGTGCTGAAAAGCTAACCCTGAAGGCTCAAAAGAGATTTTTATTCTTTATCTATATTAAACTGGAGCAATAATGACGGTGCCTGCTTTATCATTTATGCATTATCTGGTGAGAATAATGTTTTTTTTTTTTTGTAATTGAAAGATAGAGGACCAATCAGATCTCACCGTTCCCTTATACTAAAAATACTAAATATCAACATCTACAAAAATTATGGGTAATATACGGCATTAGTGTAGTATTATTTATATCTATTTCTGCAGCTGTAGAAGGTTATATTATTGTCTGCCTTATAACATGCAGTTGAATTGCAGCCTGTGCAACTACTAAATGGTTTTGCATTTATGCTAATGTCATGGAGCCCTCTCATCCACCGACATGCGCTCAGGTTTTTGTGGTACAATCGCTCTCTCTCTCTCTCTCTCTCTCTGCCTGCAAGGATTTATTTTTTTATTAAGTAATGTTGGATGAGAACAATGCTCTGTTATGTTTGACTCTTTAACTTGGTTTGGTTAAACTGCAGAATCCCTCAGGTACCCTTTAAGGAGATGTCTAAGGCCAGGTCAAATTCCACTGATCACTCAGAGGTCATTGATTCATGTTTAAACATGAGCACAGTGCATTATCTCAAGAGGATTTTGAAACTGGGCCAAATGTATTCCGGCTGTCGTTTAATTAAAGAAGTTTGTCTGAAGAAAGGGATTTTCATGTGATCAGCGTTTGTGAGTTTATAATGAAAATTAATTGGTTTTGGTACCAAATGCATCACCAGGTTAAGTTGTCATCTTAAAGTGTTGCGGTTTTGGTCATCTTTAAAGCACAGTGTGTAATGTAAAACGTTTGTGCTTTTTATGGTCATTTATGTTAAAAATCGTCTGTACCGCGTAATGCTGAACCAATGCAGAACATCCATGTTTTCCCGGAAATGACCTGAACTCATGTGGTCGGGTTGTCCATCGCAAGTAAACAAGCAGCGAGCGACATTTTATGTGATAAAACTCCCCGCATACTAAAGGCTCTTACCTTTTACTGGTTCCTTTTAGCGAGGCGCTGTTCACGTCCGTTGTTATCTCTTGAGTTTTTATGAAGGAATTCCATGGGAACAGCATCTGGTTTTAGATGTATATGCTTGGGCTTCGTGCCAGGTAGTTCTGCCTGGAGATCACAGTGATAGCAGGCCGGCTTGCATTTCGTCCAAACGGAAACGCGTTCAGAGTACGGACTGTGCCGATGTTATGTTTTCCACAATTTCCACACTTTTTTTTGTGCAGCCTTATGCTAAACACGCCGCCATTTCCCTGGCAATACAGTTAAGCACTGGTCGATAAAGTGTCTGCTGAATGCAGCACAAAACAACAAATTTGGGTCACTACCAGGGCTGGAGGAAGCAGGGCAGTGAGGAAGGAAACATGTTGCTGCACATGCTTAGTAGTAATAGTAGTGTGGCAGCACTCGCACGTACTTGAAAAGTAGCAAGGGGTGATGTCGCCTGATGGAACAACTGATGTCGTACATTATTGTTTTAAAGAGATAGTAGTAATAAATTCACCCCGGGTACCCTTTAAATATTGATGCATAAAGGCAACTTTGGCTACTTTAGTTTAGTGGCTTTAGTTTAGTTTGTTACTAGCACTCTAACTCCTGACTAGATGACAAAATGTCACTTCTTCATACTTTCTCTCACACCAGTCACTAGTCACTAGTAATCACCTATTTACTCTACGTTCATCCTTCTTGCCTTCTTTCTGTATCTTGGTCTCTACCCTTATTCACTCCGTTTATTAATCATCTCTTTACTCTCTTGTTAAGTGACAACAGCTTGTTAACTTCTCTTCCTCTCTTTCCTTTCCTCCCTTCCATCTCTGTTTGTTCTTTAGGCATCTTACTCTTCCTCTCCTTCCTCTTCTACCTCCTCCTCTCTTTCACTTCTTCCTCCTTCCACTGGAGTTCCTGAGGAGGCAGAGTCTGCTACTGGCCTCAGCCTGTCTGTGTCTAACTCCTTCCATAGTGGCCATGCCTCTTTAACCACACCCACGGTGAGTGACAATCAGGACAGTTAATTTGTAATACATAGCATATATTTATTGGATGTGTTGTGCATTTCAGATATCTTTTTTTTTTCTTTATAAAAATTGTATTTTTAGTCAAAAACGACTGCAGTGCTTCCTTTCAAAAAGTCTCAGTTCTGCAAAGCAGCTCTATTTATTTTATTTAGTTTTAAATGTTTGTAGATTTTATACCAGAGGGCACTGAATTTTTGAATATGATCGCACTGAAGGTGTGCATTATTTTCATATAGCCGTGCAGCTCAGACAGTTCCAGCACTCAGTCTGTCTTTACGTCTTTGTTCTAACGTTATTGTTTCTATAGTAACAGTTCATACAAAAGGACTCGTACATGAGGAACTGCACGTAACTGTAGACTAATTAAAAACATAGATATTCAACAAAGAAAGTGTATAATAATTGATGTGGGAAAGTTTTTCATTAGGAGACATTTAACATTTATGATTGGTGTATAATTTGCTAACACTTTGTAAAGGTCATGGAGCTTTGCACAGGAAAATGTTCAGGGTTAAAAAACAAAAGTAAACCAGAACCATTTAATGCAAAAAGTTGCAAAATGTCATGCGATCAGTGGTGTTTTCCCTTGTTGCATATGAATACGTAGCGTGGTATTCTTTACTTTCATATGTACGCTCAGACGCACATTTGAAGTGTGTGAACGGAGGCGCCTAATTCCTAGTGCCAACTTTTATTTTATTTTAGAAGTTTAGTAGTTTATATCTGTATATACTGTTATTTTTGACATTAACTTTATTAATTCCGCTAGGGAAACTTTAACTTCTGCATTTAACCCCTCCAAAGTGAGCACACACATATAAGCAGTGAGCAGTGGGCTGTCAAACACTGCGGCGCCCGAAGAACTGTCAGGGGTTAGGTACCTTGCTCTGGGGTGCTTCAGTCATGAAGGTGGAGGAAGGGAATGTGGCGCTCAGTCCCAGGCTGCTACCTATTTTTCAGTCCCAAAGCTGTTTCTCTATCCATTAGGCCCCTGCTGCCCCATGAACCGAGCAATTCACGTCCCACTGTTGTGATTTTGTGTCCTCATGAGGGTTAAGCAGCAACCTTTTCAGGCTAGCTAATGCAAACTATCACACAGATTTTAACTTCGAAACTGTAAGTAAAAACCACCTGAGGATTCAACTATTCATGTGTTCATGTGTAAAAGGAGAGTTTGGAAGGCTCGCCCTTTATTTCACTTTAACGGATTCTCTAGTGTCGGTACTTTGTTCCCTGCTTGTTCTTTCATGGAGCTCCATCATGAAAAAGATTAAATTGCCTTGGTGTATGTTTAGAGGTGGTAATGACACCACATCACACCACCCCGACATTGATTATTTTCCTGTAACGGCATGCTAAGTTGTTTTATTCGTCACTTATCACACTTTACCTGTGCTCCTGTATGAATTAGGTGGCATTGTTTATTCCGCATGTATGGTTTGGACACCAGCCAGATGAAGCCCTGCTTTCAGGTCGCGTCTAGACATCTAGTTCAAACTTGGAATGCACATAATGGCCAGGTTGGAAGAGTCAGTTTTCAAATCAGAATCATTTGATGCAGCTGCCCATGTCAGTGATCAGGCTGGAAGAACCCAGTAGGGAGTTTATTTATTGAACTACATTTCAATTTGCAGTGTGGAAGTAGCTTTGCTTTTGAAATCAAGTAGTCTGAAGAGTCTTATCGAGTGAGTAGGACGAGGAGTTTTTTTTTTTCAGTGTATTATAATACTGTGATTTTTTTTTTAAATTATTTATTTATTTATTTTTTTATATGTATTAGTAAGTATAGACATTTTAAAACATCATGCAGACTGCCTTTGGCTGGCACTTGATGTTTTATACATGCCATAACAAGTGTGGTAATTACTGATGCCCCAACTACTGGAGTAGCACACCTACTTTGAAATATACACACATTACACAATGCAGCAACTTTTCACTTCAGACTTGAATGAACCTAAACATTTGTTGTTGTTTTTTCCATGTAAGGTTTTTCGAATTGGGAAGTGAATGAAAAGCCCCTTTCCATTAGAACAGACTTCGATATAGAAGCTTATGTTGTAAAGGGGCTCAGAAATGCAGTGGCATGGTGGACATGCACCATCAGGAAAACAAGTATACACTGGTGATATTACACACTGCCCATAAGTATTCTGTGAGCTTTATTCTTCAGTAATGGTTGAGGAAGGTTGTTGATCTGGTGAAAGTAGCTGTGTGTGGGGTTATAGGAGAGAATGCAGGGAGCAGTGAGAACTAGCCTGCCTAAGCACTAGACCATATGTTGTGTGTTTGTGAACATGTGAAGGAAGATCACAGTTCAGGTCAGAGACTGACCTGTGTGCATGTGTGAGAAACCTAACCCCCTCCTGTCCTCACTCGCTCTCCCTCCATTTTATTCCCCCGGGTGTGTGTGTGGAATGTTCCGGAATTCCTCAGACTGAATAAAACAGGGGGATGCTTGGTTCCCGCTCTCCCAGGGAAACATGTTGAGTTGTGTGTGTGTGTGCGGGTGTGTGTGCGGGTGGGTATGTGTGTGAAGGCACAGTAGGAATGCTTTCACTGGTGCATTCGACGAGTTACTGCAGGTTGTTGCTGTCCCTAGCCACTGACTGTAATCTCTCTAATCCAGCGCGCACACACATCCAAACAAAGGAGTCGATTTGTCTTTAAATTCCTCTTGGATTCAGCATCGTCTGTGGCAAAGGGTCCCTGAATGATTCACCGTGTTTATCCGCTGGAGTTCAATCGCCCCTATTGCTTAGTGCTTTTTCCCTCCGAATCCCCTTCTTAACAATTCAGACGAATTCAGCACCTTACTAAACATATAATCTATACCTATGTGCAAAAAAAAATGAATCAACGCATCTTTTATACACATACACAATACAGTACCCTAACCAACAGTAATTCTAGACTGAACCCTAAAACCATTCAGTCCTTTGACCATCCAAAATGTCCTCACTTCCCAGAAATGTCCTTGCCCTGTTGGTTAAAGGCTTATTCAAGTCCTCAACATGTAGCAAGTACATACAAACACACACACTAGATTCATTACCCTGGCCTCTTTGCTCCACCTGCTGGTCACTTGTGGTATTGATCCTCTACTTATCATCACAGGTGACCAGTGTGTCAAGTGTCTCAGCATCTTGGCTAATATTTTCTTTCATTTGTCTTGTTTATCCCTCATCAGAGTGAGAGTGCAAATGATGAAGGCGTAGAAGGAGAAGGAGAGTATGTGAACCTGTACTCTACCTCACAGGCTAATGGAGATAGCACGCACCACTCAGTGAGTAATTCTCTATGTGTGCGGGTGAATGGGAAATCATCACTCATGCCCCTGTCAGCCATTTGTGAGCATATGTATGTATAAGAGGGTAGAAAGCACTTTGGTCAGAGTATGTTTAGATTCCAGGGTTTTTTTCTCTTCCACAGGACAAGCCGACACACTGTGATGTAATTCATGACTCCACTGCTCACATACCACCGCCCAAGGCAGGAACCAAGGACACTCTGGCGAGAGAAAGGTATGCGTCACTACTCCTGTATTTTTTTTCCGCAGGAATCTATTTTACTACCATGATACCAGAAGAATCAGTGGGAAATGACTACAAGCAGGAAGTGAAGTAGATGATTAGATGAAAATCAGACACCCCATATCAACACACTGTACTAAGAAATGTACTAATAGATGTGTTGTTATAGAGCTGAGGAATGATAATGTGTTCATTTCATGTAACTATATTTAATGTGCGCCTGTGTCCGTCTGTCCGTCACACTTTAGTTTCTGGATATTTACTTGCAGCGAGTTTGTGTGAGTGATCTTGACCTACTTTTCAAAGTCACAGAGGCAAAACTGTATATTCAGTTTTTAAACATTTACTCGTGCACGCTGAGGCCGGGGCTTTCAAACTTGCTGGGCTTGTTTTTTATTGCCATATAATGAAATGTTCCTTTCGGCGGGAGCGTGTGGGCCCCTGTGGTCTATTTTTAAAAATACATTTTCGACTGTTATTTCCTACAAAACTCTGTTGGGATATGATGGGATACGGTGCTTCTTCAGTCCATGCCCAGAAAGGTATGAACCTTTCCGTGATTAATTTACTTAACGGTATTTTTTTTTTGCAGTTATAAATAGGAAATGAATGGCTTTCTGTTGGGGTGTCTGCTCATGTAACGTTTTCTGTTTCAGGTTGAAGTTGTCACACACGAGTCACGCCAAGGAGGAGGTTGATGAGCTTTCTCTCGTCGACCACAAAGAGATCATGAGTCGCATCACTCTTAAAACTGAGGTATTCATATAACACCTACGTCGAAAGCCTTCCTATTTTTAATCCTAAGGATTCCTGGTTATCCTTTGTACAAGTCATGACGTTCTTCCGTAATTTTCTGTCGTGGTCTGTCCAGTCCAATCTCAAATTCACACATGCTGATGATGTCAGTGAATTCACTTACATGTTTAGAGATATTATCAGAATCATGTATAATGCACGCACGGCTGCTCTTATGCGTTATCCGTATAGGTGCAGCCATCAATTAGCGGTGCTGATTGGTTAAAACAATACAAAGTTTTAATTTTTCAGGGAACACAATGTAGGTCGCCTGAGTAAAATGCAGAGTTTAATTGCTTTTTTTTTTTACCCCTCAGCCAGGTATGGCAGGATGGATATTGTCGTTGGCTTTGTGGCTGGGTGGGCCGGCGGCATGACGATTTTGTCCTGTCCATTGCTCGGCTCATGTACCTGCAAGCTTTTTGAAATTTTGCAGAGGCACTCCCTATGGCCGAAACCTATGTGTGGGGTAGCTAATTTGCATATGTGACCTTTGACCTTGGCACAGTGACCTTGAACATAATGAAGTTTGTCCTGCTCTTCAGGCATTCTGGCTGAGGGGTTACGATGTTTTATAGAACGGCTGTTTTTCATACAACTGTTGACACTTTTGAAAGTGGGAACATTGATATTTTGCCTTCGAATTAGGTAATTTACATTTAAAAACTCTTTAATTTTAAGTTTATTTAAAAACTGAGTACTTAACAGCAACTCATGAAAGTGTATTAATTAGGGGAGAAAATATGCATACCGGTCAGATGAATTCAAAGTAAAACAGTGCAATACAGGCATGCATGCGTCGACTTACTGGTCTGCAGTAATCTCTCTCTCTCTCTCGCTCTCTCTCGCTTTCTTTCTTTCTTTCTCTTTCTTTCTCTCTCTCTCTCTCTCTCTCTCTCTCTCTCTCTCTCTCTCTCTCTCTCTCTCTCTCGCTCTCTCTGTCTGTTAAGGGGGATGATGGCCCTGACGTCAGAGCTGGCTCAAGCGATATTTTATTAGTACATGCTACAGAGACGGATCGAAAAGGTACAAACAAAACAACAAAACAAACACAGAAGCACATCCAATATTATCTTCACTGTAGTTTATCATCATTTAAACTGGTGCAGAGTATCGGCAATGTGTGCCACTGCTACCGTAACACAAAGCTTAAGTCTGTCTGACTCTGATGACAGTGTTTAAAGAAATAAAGTAAATTTGGCCTGTGGAGGAACACAATTTATTGCAATTTAAGGATAACAACGATAATAATAGTAATGATGATGATGATAATAGTAATAAAACTAATAACAATAATAATAAAGCAGTTTTAGGTTCAGCAGGCCTGTATTCTTTAATGTTGTACTATTAAGATCACCAACAGCTTTTCAGACATTAGATACCACCACGTTTACTTTGTGTTCCATGATGTCATGACACCTCTCTTTAGCCTTCTCAGATATGTACAGTAGAATCTCATTATTATGTGCATGTTGGGGTCCAAACGCACATTAATTGAAATCCCATAGCATTTTAGCATTTTTGTTGATATTTTGTATATTTTAGCTAACATGCGGTTGTGAACAATTCCATGGATCAAAGCAGAATGCCGTCATATTGCTCTAATATGGTCAACTTCTGTCAAAGGGTTGGCGTCCAAACGCATTTAAAAGCAGCTCATATTAACCAGATCCTACTGTATGTGTATTTTTTTTTCTCTAGATTACAAATAGAGCTTACACATACACACACACATTTTCACTGCTTGCTATCACCGATCCTGATCCAATGAACCCTGATTTAACTTGCAGCCAATAATGCATTTTGGACTGCAGGCAGTTTTTTTTGTATGTGATCAATGGGACAGAGATGCAGCTCTGCACAAAGACAGTGGGGTGGTATCATAGTGGATGTTTTGGGAACAAACCAACATATAAATACACTTTGGATGTGATATGCAAAATATTTACATTTATGAATAGTCTTTATTAATATCAATATTCAAATAGTTTTATATTTAATTGAATCATGTACATCGAGCTCCAGCTCTGAATGATTTTAGTTTTCTGTGTGTATTTTTGTTTGATTAGACACTCGTGTGTGTGTGTGTGTGTGCATGTGTGTGCGCGTACGTGCATGCGTGTGCGTTCTCTTCATTTTTCAGATCTGGTGTTATACTGTGAGGCTTTTCTAACTACATACAGAACCTTTATCACTCCTGAAGACCTCATCAAAAAACTGCACTACAGATATCCTTTACTGCGTGTGTGTGTATGTGAGAGAGAGAGAGAATCTGCTAATTAAATTTGTTCTGCATCTGTATTCTTTTTTTTCATGCATTTGTTGGTGCCTGTGATGTCTAAGAGTTTTCAGTGTTTCTGCTCTTTAACTCCGTTGAACATACACTCATTTCTGCCACAGTCCGGACACGTTTAAGAAGCGCGTCAGTAAGAACACGTTCTTCGTGCTGGTGCGCGTGGTGGATGAGCTGTGGTGAGATTTCACTATATCACAACACAAGGGAGCATCAAGCCAGTGCGTTTGTAGCACAGTGTTCGGTTACTTCAGTTCTAGAGAAAGGCGTCTGTAATTCTTGAGTCCTTAAGTCATTCTGATACCTGAGCTTAAATTTTAAATGAAAAGCAGTATGTATGATATGATCCACACTGGGTTAGCAGCCGTGGTCTAAGCCTGTGTGTGTGTGTGTGTTTTAGTGTGGTGGAGCTGACGGAGGACATCCTCAGGCAGCTAATGGATCTCGTGTTCCGGCTGGTATGTAACGGCGAGCTGAGTTTGGCTCGGGTCCTTCGCAAAAACATTCTGGACAAAGTGGAACAGAAGAGGCTGCTGCAACACATACACATCCACCAACCATTAGCGGCCAGGGGGGTCTCGGCAAGGTACACACACACACACACTTCTACATACAGGCTTTTATGTCAGTGTATCTCTGTGCATGCTTGGCCTGCGTCTGCTAGGATTTTTGATGTTTATTAGAAAACGCCCTGTTAGAGAAGCTCCCAGTGAAGTGCTGCACTTTTGAGAATATGGCTGCTGTCATGTATCGGGCCAGGCAAACCAGACCTCCTGAAAATATCAACACTGCTCCAAATGCCTGTTCCTGGTAACCTCCCCAGTTCATCCATCCAACCATCCATCATTGTTACCTTTGATCCACGTCAGGGTTGCCGTATACAGCGTGTTTGTCACGTACACAGTTGGGATAAATTTAGAGTAGCTAGTTAATCTAATGTGTGTACCTTTTGGACTGTGAGAAGAAAACTGAAAAAACCTATGCAACCACAGGGAGAGAGCATGCAATCTTCATATGAGATTTGACACCCAGACCTTCTATCTGTGACGTGACAGTGCTGACCAAGTCTTCATGTCTTTCTAAATCAAGGACTGACACATTATTTTACTAGAAACGTACACACACACAAAAACCTAATTGTTTTCACAGGGTTAAAATGGCTGATTGCAGAATTCCTATATCAGTAGCATAGAATATTTTGCTAAACAGAAGGAGTACAGTGGCTATTTGACTCATGACAGGGTTCAGTTCCTACGTGTAAGTCAGATTTTGTCGTATCTCTGATCCCTGATAAATATGCTAATTCGGTAGCAAAATCATAATCTAGGATATAAAAACACATTTGTATGACACATGAAAGCATAACTGTCTGTAAGAAAACCATATGGAGGACAAATATAAAATAATAAACTATAAATAATAAATGAAGCAAACAAAAAAAGAAACTAATTCATTATTTTCACTCCTGCGCTTGACTTGCACTCTGGAAGGGGCGTTACAATGGCAGGAGAGACAGGCTTATTCGGAGGAGGAAGCTGTAGAATTTTTAGAGAATCCACAGTCGGGTGCCATACAACTGACGTATTCTTCCACCACTCAAGCGAACCAGTTCGTATTCCCGACGCAAACATCAAAAGTCAGAATGACAGTTCTTAATGACTTATGGCACGGGCGTGGCAACCTCGAAACATCGTACGTTGGGTCCGTCGTAAGTAAGGAACTTAAGATTCGTTCATGCCTCCACCAGGTGGTTTTCACCAAGCCCTCGAAATTGTGATATCAGGTGGCCTCTGTGATTCACATCACTATTGCTTCCACAGATGTGTTGGGGTTTTTTGTTTGTTTGTTTTTTTACGTGTAAATGCGAGTAAAGCCGTGTCCCTCTCTTTAGGCCAGGCACACTACATGATTTTCGCAGCCATGAGGTCGCTGATCAGCTTACGCTTCTGGATGCAGAGCTCTTCTATAAGATTGAGGTACGTGCCCTGAAACGGATCTGTGTGTGTCTGTGTGATGGGAGAGAGAACAGCATGTGCCTGACAAACTGTTCTCTTTTGAACACGTCATCTTAAACTTGCCTCATCACTCTCCCCTTTTCTCTAGATTCCAGAGGTTCTTTTGTGGGCAAAGGAGCAGAATGAGGAGAAAAGTCCTAATCTGACTCAGTTTACAGAGCACTTTAACAACATGAGCTACTGGTACACTCACACTGCACACTACACTGTGTTCAATACACCGAGCTGGTTGTAAACAATAGCCAGTTGTGATTGCTAGTGCTGGTTCAGATTCAGTGGCTGTTGCCAAAATTTGTCTTGGTTCATGCACAGTGCTGCTGTTATGGAATCGAAGTGATCATAATTATATTAGAAATAATAAAAGGCGTTTAACTATGAGTCTTCTATTTTTTTGTTTTAATTGAGACAAACTTTATTCATAAAGGCACAAAAAATCCCAAAGTGCTTTACAGGCATTGTAAAATTTACCAAACTGCTTAATCGTACTAGGGTCATTAGGAGACTGGAGCCAATTTTAGCCAATACCAGGCAAAGGCAAGGTACACCCTGTACAACTTGCTAGACCATTGGAGGGCCAACACCCACACAACCATTCACACTCACAGCTAGGGGCAGTTTGGAACAGCCAGGTAGCCCAATGTGCATGTTTTTCAACTGGCGGATGAGACCGGAGTACCCAGAGAAATTCCACACAAGCACTGGGACAGCATGCAAATTCCGCACAGAAACACCTGAGCTGAGCCCGGGACTCGAACTCAAGTTATTGTTATACCTATTTCCATCTGGTTAAGTAATGGCTGCTGTGTCCCCATTTGTCCACTAGGGTGCGCTCAATAATCATCCAGCAGGAGAAAGCTCAGGACCGAGAGAAACTTCTGCTCAAATTCATCAAGATCATGAAGGTAATGAAGAAAAATTTTATTTCCTCACAGTGTTATAGCATAACGGACAGTCGTAACCCAAAACAAAATGCTTAATCACAATAATATACACTTCAGACAAAATATTTTTTGTATATAGGTGTGTTTTACATTCTGTGGCTTTCTTTAAATGCATGTCTGCTACATTGTTTTCAGCACTTGAGGAAGTTGAACAACTTTAACTCGTACTTGGCCATCCTGTCGGCTTTGGACTCTGCCCCAATCAGAAGGCTTGAGTGGCAGAAGCAGACATCTGAGGTCAGATATGATGACTTCTAATAATAGTGATAATAATAGTATTTTATTATAAACACCTTCAGTATCAGTGTATAAGTAATTAGCTGGAAGATGCAGGATGCTGGTTATAATAACAATAATAACAATAATATATATTAATTCTAATCTCTCTCTCTCAGGGATTGGAGGAGTACTGCACCCTGATTGACAGTTCGTCCTCATTTCGAGCTTATAGGGCAGCACTGGCTGATGTGGAACCTCCCTGCATCCCTTACCTGTGAGTTTGTGTTTATTACAGCCCCAGTGGGAGTGTCAGAATGCCAAACAGATGTTATTATTATACTGTGTTGGATGGAGACTCTGGTGCTGTCAGCATGAATGAGAGACTCTGATGTATTATGTTATTATGAGGTGGTGTTTACAGTGTAGTGCTGTAAAAAGGATTTGGTACATAACGGGGTGTAAAATGTGCTCTTATTCATTGTTTTACATTGTAAATCTGTGACACAAACCGTTGCACGTAGTGTGTGTTTGTCCCTGACTGTATTTGTTGGAAGCTTTTACATAATTTGCATCATGGGAGGTCATGGGAATCAATAATTTTTTATTACTGTGTAATTAATACATGGCTTTCTCTCTCTCTTTCTCCTCTCTTTCTTGTTCCCTCCCTATCTTTCACTCTTTCTCCCTCTACCTCCCTCTCTCTCTTCCTCCCTGCCGCTTTCTTTTTCTTGCTCCCTCTCTATCTCTCTCCTCCATCTCTCTCTCTCTGTCTTTCTTACACACACATTCTCAGCGGGTTGATCCTGCAGGACCTGACCTTCGTACATCTTGGAAATCCAGACCTGATTGATGGGAAAGTGAACTTCTCCAAACGCTGGCAGCAGTTTAACATCCTGGACAGCATGAGACGCTTCCAACAAGTGTGAGTGACCTTCACTCAGCCCCTTCGCCTTTGTGTGCTTCTCACTGGGGATTTCTCACCACGTCTCCATCAGTCAGGTGACGCGATGCGTCGCCAACAATACGATATTCTCTCATTTGCCGACCCACTTAATCCTAATAGGGTCGCAGGGAGGCTGGGGCCTATCCCCGCCGACATTGGGAGAATGCAGGTTACACAGTGCACTCACACTGTGAACTCGTAGCATTATCATTGTCATTGCTTACTGAACTCACAGAGCTTGTTGACTCCATCAGGGCATGAATGAAATGGAAGTTTTATTTCCAGTTTGTCCTGCTTCCTGCTGAGGGAGTCTCTGTAATTCACTGTGATTTAAATTCAGGGACCATTTCCACAAGTCTCTAAGCACCTTGGTTTTATCGTCTAATACTGAAATCTGTATTAGTTGCTAAAATAATTAGCAGTTCGTTGATGTGTTCTTGAATTAGTTTGGAATTACAAGTGTTCTCTCTTTTCCCCCCTAACACACAGACACTACGAGCTGAAGAGGAACGATGACATTGTGGCGTTCTTCAACGACTTCAGCGACCACCTGGCCGAGGAGGCATTATGGGAGCTTTCGCTTAAAATCAAACCACGCAACATCACGCGGCGCCGGACTGAGCGTGACGAGAAAACCTAGAAGACGTATCTCAAGCAAGAAAACCTTTTTCCAGAGAGCACAGAGGGAATGATGGGAAACCTGGAGTTTGTAAGCTGGAGATGGGAAAAAATACACACACATCAAAGAACAGAGTGGAGCAAAGGCAATATTTCCCAAGAACTAAGTAAAATACTAACACACACACACACACAAAGACATAACTTGTGTGACTTTATATTTGCGTGTGTGTGAGAGTGTGTGAGAGTGTGTGAGAGTGTGTGAGAGTGTGTGAGAGTGTGTGAGAGTATGGATCTCTGCAAGCGTTTTGCTTGTTCTGAATCATTGTGTCTTCATCAGCGATGAACACTTAGGAGGCTCACGTCAAGGGTTGGGGTTACCCATAATGCCCTGCTGCTGGGACTTCCTGTTCAGTAGTGGGAAGGAAAAAAGTTGTAATGTTTATTTTGTGTATGTGTGGCCTCCTCATTGCCATAAAGTCTGGGTGGATTACTCCAGGTCAATCACAAACACACTTCTCAGTGACTTCTGTTGCCAGGCAACAGATTTACTATGACATCTCTAGTTGGTTATTATTGTTTTTTTTTTTTTTTTTTTTTTTTGCCTTATCCATATGTGATATATTGTATATGATACCAAGTGTATGATGATGATGATGATGATGTACAGGTATTCTCTATATATAAATATATATATATAAAAGAGATGTTTCTTTTTTATTTGAAACTAATTTTATGCACTAAAAAAGAAACAGAAAGCAAAAACACACTGTGATTTCAGTAAATGTGTGTGTTTGTACGTGTGTGTGTGCGCACACTTGCATGAAGGTTTGCAAGTGACTGTAAAGGAAAAGCGTGCGTGCGTGCGTGCGTGTGTGTGTGTGTGAGAAAGTGTAGGCATGTCTGATTGTGCCACTTCTGTTTACTGAGTCCTGGGAATTACTTTTTTTGTGCTTACCCCATATTGTGCTTTCCCCCCTGAATAAAACTACTCTTTCTATGTGTGTGAGGGAGAGGGAGAGAGAGAGAGAGAGAGAGAGAGAGAGAGAGAGAGTCCCTAGTCCCTAGTCCCTGCAGGTTTGAAGACGATGTCAAGACAGTGTTGTTGTTTTGCATTTCTCCCCTGAGACAGCTTAAGTAAGTTTTCTGAATTGCCCATTCTCAGAACTATTTTGTAAGTGAGGAATAAAACGCTGATGGGATTTTCATTCATTTTCTAAGCCGCTTAATCCTAATTAGGGTCGCGAGGAGGCTGGCGCCCATCTCAGCCGACTCTGGGCGAAGGCGAGGTACACCCTGGTCAGCTCGCCAGATCATTGCAGGGCCAACACTCATACAACCAATCACACTCACTCTCACACCTTGGGCGAGTGAGCCTACTGTTCATGTTTTTGGACTGTGGGAGGAAACCCACACAAGCACAGGGAGAAAATGCAAACTCCACACACAAACGCCACGAGAATTGAACCAGGGACGTTCTTGTGAGGCAGACAGGCTAACCCAAATCAATGGGGACATGTGATGGCCATCTGGTGTGTTGACTGATTTCCTACAACTGCATGTCTCAGCGTTCTATTCCCCTCACAGCACTGCAACTTGCCAATAATGTCCCATGTTTTTATTTATGAATGTTATTTTTTTTATTATTATTATTTTTAAAGTTGCATTAATGTTGAATGTCTGTGAGACGAGTTTGTTCCTGTTAACACTTCCTTGAAGTTACTGAGAAACTGCAGTCCTCTGTCCTTGAAGACTTCAGTGTGTCTGAAAATGTAAAGTTGCAGCTTTACAGCTGACTCTTTCTGACACTGGAGACTCCTAAAAAAAAAAGCTTAATAAACATCTCTTTTACATAAAAACAAATCACCAGTTACATTTTTGTAAAACCATTTATGTGTAGCGTCCTCCATGGCAGTCTTTTTGTGAGATCTTGCTTTTAAAAAACATTTTCATGGAGTGCATTTAGCCTTGATCACAGCATGTAATCTCCGTGACATTGTTGCTCCAGTTGGTCCGGTCAAGGCTCAGCAACATTAATAAAATGAAGTCAGCTGATGAGTTGAATGTACCGAATGTGCAGGTTGTCACATCAATGGACCTTTTCTTTCCTGATGGCACGGATATAAAACGGGGACTCTAATAATGAAAGAGAGGTTCAGGGAGCACGAGGAATCATTTTCACATATGTATTGGCACCCCACAGTCCTGACCTTAACCCTATTGAAAGATTCCGGGATGTGCTGGAGAAGACTTTATGGAGTGGTTCAGTTTTTCCCTCATTGATTCGAGACGTTGGTGAGAAATTAACCCCACACTGGATGGAAATAAATGTTACGATGCTTAAGTTTGTTGAAGCAATGTCATAACGAGTATGTGCTGTAAGCAAAGCTAACGGTGGAACAACGACATATTCATGTGTGCTTTTTATTCGGCCAGGCAGTGTATAACATAGAGTGGGGACCTTCAAGACAATCGATCACACAATTCTAAACATTTTGCCGACTATAAGAAACTGCTGTCTGAGAGAAAGGAGCTGTATGCCTACCTGGATCAGGAGCTGAAGACATTGGCATTTAGGTATGGAGAAACTGCTGCACACACCACATATTCCTATAGCACTGGCTAGGTCTCTGGATAGCCTTAAGGCTAAATGTGGTAAAGCACCCAGCTCAGCTCTAAGTTCTTTACCATTAAGACAGGTGGGGATTAACATGGAAACCTCACTGTGGCATGTTTTCGTCTGGGACCCCCCCCACCCCCCATTTTGTCACATTGATGTGATATGAAAATAAAACAGGAGGTGGACAATAGTATGATTTCTGTAAGTCTGAGAAAGAGTGGTTGAAAGTAGTTGACTGGTCGTTTGTGGGTGGAGTTTGCATGCTCGCCCCGTGCTTGTATGGCTATCCACCTTACTCTGGTTTCCTCCCAGAGTCCAAAGACATGCACATCAGGCTTAATTGGCTGTTCCAAATTGCCCCTTGCTGTGAGTGTGTGTCAGTCATGTGATGGTCTAATGAGCTGTTCAGGGTGTACCCCACCTTCACCCAGTGTTGGATGAGAAAGGCTCCAGCCTCGGATTAAAGTGGTTCAGTGAATGAGTGAGATGGTTGCGTAACTTCTTTACTCTGTACTGCTGTTTTCACAGGCAACCACATCTGAATACTTTTTAAATCAAATTTTATTATTTAAAATAATTAAAATCCAACATTTAAAAAATTATTTTTGAGTTATTGATGAATTAAACATTTTTTAAATTATTCACATTTTATGAAAACATACCAAAACACAACTGATTATTCACGATAATAAAAATATCAACAGGTGAGACAGAATGCATAAACAGCTTTAAGAAAATCCAGTCAATACACACATGACATTTCCTGCTACATTAAAGTTGGTAGAAAATGAAGTGTGATTACAAAAATCTAAATCAAATCTATTATAGCTGTTTTGAAGTGAGACTTAAACCAACCAAACAACAAGTTTAACATTAATTAATTATTTATTTCCACAGCAAATCTATTGGGTTTAATACCCACAATGATCTCACACCCTCTTTCTCGTGCTTTTGTGAGAAACCATTTCTATAGACGTTTAATTTATACATACATAGTTCACTAAGTAAAAAATATTTCATATTTGGACCTAAAAAGTGCACAAGATGTCGGTGAGAATACACTGATACAATATCTCAGAGACAAAGCCTAAAGCAGAAGATTTATTTTAATGTAGGGGCATCCAAATGGAGCCTGCCGACCTATCACGAGTCCTCCATTAGAATATATACCCAACAGCCATAACATTGAAACCTTAATACATGGCAAAGAGTTCTAGGTGTGAACTTAACCTCCAAATTCCTCAGATCTCAGTCTGTGTGCTGGACAAACAAGTCTGATCCATGGAGGCCCCACGTGACGACTAACAGGTTTTAAAGAATGTGCTGCTAACATCTTGCTGTCAGGTACCACAGCACACCATCAGAGGTCTTGAGGGGCCCATGCTGCAACGACTCGGAGCCATTTTGGTGACACAAAGGAAGCAGGTGGTTTTAATGTTAAGGCTGATCAGAGTATGATAATTATCCAGCTTCACAGTTCTCAACACATTGTTACAATGCAAGAGGAAGGTTTTTGTTCCTCTGTCTACACCTACAAGCAAGAAGTAGAATGATACATATCCATCGCGATATACACAATATGCAAAGTTAAGTGTGAGAAGGGGCGGTTTCAAAACAGCTGCCATGAAACAAAGTATGGAAGACCTTAAGTGAATTTTTGAAAGTCTTTAACTAAATTGGATTTGTGACCAAGTATTCAAAATGACCATTTTAATTTAAGTGTTCGTCTGTCCAATTATTTGTCTCTGACATAAAGAGGACGAAAAAAATTAAATGATGTAATCCTTACACAGTTCACCCAGTTTGGATGTAAATATCCTCAAAGTAAAGCTGAAGGTCAAATTATAGCTGGACAATTTACTACACCTTAGCGCACAGGGTCTGGATAGTGATTTTAATATACAGTATATACCAAAAATTCTATTCTTGTACAGGACCTTTATTCTGAATTTATGTGAAATACACTCCAATATTTAAATATAAATGTATATACATTTATTGGATTAGCACCCACTGGATGTGAGCAATCACATGCTCTGATTGGCTCCTTTACTATTAGGATATCAGCTCATATGCAGTGAGTACAAAAAAAAAAAAACACAAAGCAATTTGCCAAACCAATGGAAGAAAAAAACACATTTTCTATTTGAAAACAAAAGTCCAAACAATAATAAAAAATGGCAACAAAATTTGGAATAAAAAAAGTCTTTGACGGTAAAAACATTTTTGTTTTCATTAACAAAAAATATTATTTTATAATCATAATATAAAATAATATAACTGTTGCTGTCAATTTGTTTGTGGAAATAGTCTTGTATAATTAAAAAATTCTGGAAACAATAGTGAAATTATTTCTTACAATCTATTGAATACAGATATAATAAAAAATAAGTTATTCCATTCAAACTTGTTATGAGACATGAAACAAATAAATGCATTTCCTAGGCCTGACTGCACTTGAGTAAAAATATGTTCTGTTAATTTAAAAAGATCCCCCTGCATGTTTAAACTGCTTACAGATTATTAGACCACCCATTAAATAATTAAAGAACTGCAAATATTTTGGAAAATGTATTACAATTGACATTTTATTTGTGTTTGTTGGTTGAAGAAAATAAAATTGAAGAACCTTATTTAAATGGTAAACTAAATTCAACAGAAAACTCTAATGTAGAACCACCTTCTTTGGCCTGAATAACAGCAAAAATTGTATGTTTTATTGTTTTTTTTTTCCTTTGGTTGTGGTTTTATGGTGTATTTTTTAATTTTAGAGTGTCTGTGGTTTTGATATAAGCATTAGCCATATTAGGGATCATTTAAAGACAAAGATACATTAAAGATAATGGACCAATCAGACTGCACCATTCCCAAGTTTTATATAGTGATGGATATTAAGCACTTCACAACCTTAGAATAATGATTAAACATAACAGGCAAGATAATCTTGATCAACTGATTCACAAATATTTCCTTCAGAGACAGACTTCGGGAGCAGCTACAGTCAATCTGGAACAGAGTTTTTCCAAAATGTCTGCAGCTGCAGTCTCTGAAGGAAATATTTGTGAACCTATTAATACTACATTTGTTCAAGTGGATTCAAATCTGGACTCAGTCCATCATGTCCAGTGTTCCAGATTACGGTTTCTCATTCAAAACATTTCTACTTAAATGACATTAATGTTTGGGATTGTTGTCTTCAGGATGAATCAACAGCAAAAACAATTTACACTTTACATAGTTGTGATGGGTGAACTAATAAATCTGTCGAGCACTGTACCGAATCAAGAGCGCGCTACACTTTCAAAATCTGAGAATCGCTTCGACACACTACCATCACCGCCACCATTAAACACAAGAGCTTATAAGTGAAGAGTTCCTCTTTGAAGTCTAGTCATTCATTTTCTGAACCGCTTAATCCCAATTAGGGTCGCGGTCGCCCATCTCAGCCGACTCCAGGAAAGGGCAGAGGACACCCCGGACAGCTTGCCAGGCCATTGCAGGGCAGAATCACGCTGACGGCTATGCAGCCTACTCTTGACGAAACACAGCAGTAGTTCTTTAACAGGCCTCTCATCACAGACAGTGAGAGACATGGCCGGCCCTTAGATAACCCAGCAGTGAGAACCCATTGACCCCCAACCTTGGGATCAGTAATCCAGCACCCTACCACCAGGCCACCAATACAATCTGTTTCCCAATTCACACAACAAGAAAAGCATGAGCTTACTGTGACGTACAAGAGAAAACTCATGAAGGAAGTGTTGTTAGGGTCACGGGTTCTTCCAGAAACATTACTATTGTGCTTCTTCTGCCCTCGCTCTTTCACACCAGTAGATGAATGGAGGAAAAAACTGGGTTTAGGGCTTTGCCCATGAGATTCATCACAGAAAAGTGAACATGTTAGAAAAAATTGGTGTTTGTTTGCCGAGTTTATATTAATTAAATAAATAAATAGAGATTACGTCTGTAAAACATAACCACAGGTTCACTCAGCGAATGCACACTGCACTGGAGGTGCTCAGTTCCAGAACAGTGGGCACCTGGGAGTCAGGGCTAAAAGCATCCAACATGCACTGAGCTTACGGAACGTTAAGGTAACCTGGATGTACCAGAGCTTTTGTTCATTGACAACAAAACCAAAAAAAACCCCTAAACAAATAGGCGTCGTAATACTGGAACAGCGTATCTGCCCTCTGAGCCTTTAGATTTTATTCATAACAGATACAGAGACCAGAATTTTCTGCAGAATCAGTTCATAGTTCAGAAACTGCTGACTGTGCATTTGACAGTCTGTTTTAAACAAATCACTTGTGTGCGTGTGTATGTTGGCTATACACACGCTGTATGAACGTGTGTATATCTACACACAAATATAAACACTGATATGAATATAGCTTTTCACAGATTTAAATTATTTGAGCAGCACTTAAAAAAAAAGCTTTTGCTTCCTGTTTCTGTTCAATAACTGAGTTATATACTGAATCATTACACTTTTAAAAGTGTGTGTGTGTGTGTGTGTGTGTGTGTGCGTGTAGGTTACATGTGAATGGAAGCATGCATTTCTCTACCTTTCAAGTTTTAAGCACGTTCCCCTGTTTCTGTTTGGATGTTAATGTGGCCGCGTACTGGGTTCCAGCAGGGAGCGTTTTGTGGGAGTGGATCCTCCTCCGTCTACGTTCTCCCTCGCTTCATCCAAACCCCTCTTTAAGGTGTGCTCGGGGTGTCCGTTAGTAGTTCCTCTCTGCCATCTGCAGATATCGCCACTGAGGATGTCTTGAATATGCTGGACGATCAAATTAATCGCCACTGAGAGAGTGTGTGGGTGAGAAAGAGAGAGAAAGATTAAACATAACCTCAAGAACAATGTGGGATACAATCAAAGAACAGCCAGATTATATGGAGTATGAAGTAAGAAAGGGAGGAAAGAAAATGAAATGGTAAGATGTGTGGACGGAAATATAGATAGAATTAAATAATTAAGAGGTAAAGATGGAAGAATAAGATGAAAATGGGACAGCAGGGTAACTGAGTTTTACTAAACCAAAGACTCTTTTTCTTTGTATTTTGGTATTTTTTACTTACCCATGTTATCTACTCCACGAGGTATTATCACATCTGCATACTTCTTGGTCTGGAAGGAAACGGATGGATACAAATCTTAAACAATTTCCCACAAAAAAAAAATCTTAATTCTGTTCCATTTATTATACTTTCTAGCGTTTTTTATATATTACATATATATGAGTGGGTGTCATGACGTGTTTTATGGTAATTAGTTAAAATTGTCTGCCATGACGTGTTCTACCTCCACAAAACTTATGTCAGTAATGCGAAATAGAATGTTTTATTTAGGTGTTTTACTTTTTGATTAATGATGTGCATCATTTTGGTTTTATTTCATAGTAAACATGCAAAAAGTCCTGCGGTGTGACTGTAATAAATGAAGATTTTTATCATATATAAAATTAAACAATTTCTAAAAATGTTCATGAAGCCTTTTGGCAATAAGTCATACATATTTACTAATGTAAGGTTTTAAAACACACAAGACTCCTTTAATAATAATTACCATTAATTATTCTTTGTAAGGAAAATGCTGTCCTGTGGTGTATCATGGAAGATCACATATTTTTAAGAGGCAGTTTCATAGTCAACTATGGGGTCCTTTTGTCAAGAAGAACCAGAAAGTGCCTCAGACATTAAACTGTCATCTTAAAGTTGGAAAGTGAGTGTTAAGGTCACATTAAATAAAAAAAAATTCATACTTTCTGATAAAGCGTGTACGTGTCCAATGTATCCATTTTTGTTAGTCCTGTGGTGTGACGGTCACGTCTACTTTAAAAAAACTTAAGTACTTATTTTTCAGATTCACAGAATAAGGTTAAAAACCGTGTATTTATTTGGTTAGCAAAAAGCTAGCATTCAGTAATTAATGCTAAGGACTCAAAAAGGCTGCAGGGTGACACACCTTATGTAAGTTGTGTTACTGGTTACAAGCTTGTTGTTTTAACATCTAGGCTGTTTAAAGTATTGCTATCATTGTTTTTTGTATACTTATATGTACGGTATATTTAGGGAATGAGCAAAGAAACGAAAGGAGGTACCAGGAAAGGTTAAACCAGGATAAAACCAGGTATGAGGGAAAGAATAAAAAAGTACATAAGCTTATGTACATGTATAAATTCATTCATTCATTTTCTGAACCGCTTATTCCTAATTAGGGTCGCGGGGAGGCTGGCGCCTATCTCTACCGACTTTGGGCGTGGGCAGAGTACACCCTCGATAGCTAGCACGGCCATCGCAGGGCTGTACATGTATAAGTAATATATATAAAATCGGTCTGTGTGGAAAAACATCCAAGTTTTGGTTAGATTTAAAATCAAACCTGTAAACAGTAATTTGTTAAATTATATTTGACCTGTATTACATTGAAAACAATACAACACCATGTTATTTGATGTGTTCCTCGTGAATTTATAGTTTCTTCAAAATAAACACTAATTTTAATGTTGGTTCTTGCAACATATTTCAAAAAAGTTGGAACAGTAAAGCATTTAGCGCTTTAGGGAGACCTTTGAAGACTGGAGACACCAAGTAATTTCTGGTGTTATTTTGTCAAATTCATCCTGCAAACAAGTCTTAAGGTGGGAAGCAGTATGGAGTCTTTGTTGGTGCATTTCTTGTTTCTGGTAACAGTCTGGATGATCCTTTTCTGCTTTGTTCCGGAGCACATGGCGTCCATTTCTTCCAAAAAAGACCTGAAATACGGATTCATCTGTCCACAGCACACGTTTCCACTATGTGATGGTGCCTCTGAGCACAGAGATATCGACAGCGCTTCTGGACACGGTTAACACAGGGCTTCCTTTTGGCACAGTGAAGTTTTAACTGGCATTTGAAGGAGTAACGGCGTATTGTTGTACTTGATAAAGGTTTGCCAAAGTAGCCCTGAGCCCATGTGGGTATATCGTTTATAGATGAATGATGATGCAATGCCGTCTGAGGGATCGGAGATCACGGTTATTCAGCTTAGACTTGCGCCCTTGTCCTTAATGCACTGAAATTCCTCCAGATTCCTTGAATCTTTTCAGAATGGTATGCACCGTGGAAGGTGAAATATTCCATTCCTATCTTTCTGAGGAACATCTGTTTTTAAACATTTCAAGAATTTTCGCACATACTTGGCAAACTGATGATCCTCAGCCCATCTTTGCTCCAGAACATACAGACTATGCCTTTCTTGGATGTTGCTTTTGTACCAAATTATGATTAGAATCACCTGCTGAAATCATCTGTTTCAAATCACATCATTATTCAACCAATTTACCTCATTACTAGCCCTAAAGTGCTCCTGTCCAAACTTTTATTTGGAATGCGCTGCAGGTTGGAATGACAGGAAAGGATGTACATTTACAAATGAAATGAAGTTGACCAGACAAAACAAAAAATAGTAAATAGTTCATACTGCCTGCAATGAAATACAAGTCAAAGTTAATTTATAAATCACTTCTTTGTTGTTTAATTTACATTTTTCCATACTGCCCCACTTTTTTTGTGAGTTGTACATGAACTGAAGCTCTTGATCTTTAACTCCATGAGTGGATGCACTGAACTGATGCAATGGCTGATAACTGCAGTTAATGGCTGTGTAAACACACTATGCTTAATAAAACCATTGCAGAACAAAAATTTTATTAGGTATTTAATCCTCACACATGGGGCTTGTACTGCGAAAAGCGGGATGGGCGTGACCTTAAAGAAACAGTTACCGTGGAAGTGTTGTGGGATATATACCATGCATTCATGTAAACGAGTGGATGCCTGTCTGATGTATGTAAACGTAATGTAGTATTATGTACAGATGTACCTAATTAAAGTTCATGAGTTAATTTCAAATTCGTTAGTTTAAAATCTGTAAACTGTTATTTTTGCCGTTATCCTGCCTGACTGGAACTGACACACCTACATCCTATTCTCCTGATTTTGCCTAAATACAAATGGCAGTCATTTCAAACAGACTAATGCGCACTGTGTTAAAGCAGACTGCAACTTCAAAAATGTAAACAAAGACCACCTGACGATGAAAATACACTTATTTTCAGTGTTATAGGAGAGTTTGGTTGGAAGGCTTTCCTTTCATTTCCCTTTAAAGGTAAGATAAGGGGCTAGGGAATGTATCACATCAATGTGTGTGTGTGTGTGTGTGTGTGTGGGTGTGTGTGTGTGTGTGTGTGTGCGTGCGTGTGTGTGCGTGCGTGTGTGTGCGTGCGTGTGTGTGTGTGTGTTTTCTTACTGGTAAGCAGAACTCCTCGAATGCAGGTTTAACGAAAGTGGTGTATTGTGTAAGGATCTGTTCCAAGTCACGACCTCTCCTCATGTCTCTAAGAACTGCATGCAACACATACACATGAGATACAGAACAACATTACAACAGATAACATGTTTACAATCACCAGGTAACCCACGTCTCTGTGTGCGCGTGTACCTCTGCGTGACAGACGTACATCTGAGTCTGTATCAACAAACAGTTTCATATGGAACATGTCTCTGACTTCCTGCGTGTAGAACACCAGAATTCCCTCAAACAGAACAACATCAGCTGGATAAACACAGATACGCTCCTCCAACCTACACACACACACACACACACACACACAGTGTAATATATGCATGTGATACAGTCTCACATGCCTAAAATCCAAAACTCTCCAAAAAATCATGTAATCAATGGTCTCTAATAATTTCTATACATTTTATACTGATATTTTGATTTTAGTCGTCTCTTACCTGGAATGCGTGACAAAGTCATATGTTGGAATCTCTACGACTTTCCCTTCTACAATGTCCTTCAGCGTCCGGAGCATCAACTCCGTATCGAATGCATCTAGTGAGAGAGAGGGAGGGAGAGAGTTCTCATTGCTATACCTAAATGTAAGCCACTTTACATAATTATACAGGACACAAACAATAATACAAACTTCTTTAACAAGCTGTAATAATAAGGTAATATACTGATTATATGTGTTTAACAGCCTTTCATATGGTCATGGGACGATAGTTTTTACTATATGAAAACAAGGTGGCGGCACAGTGGTGTAGTGGTTAGCACGTCCATCCTACAGCAGGAAGGTCGTGGGTTAGATCCCTGGGCTTAAAAAACCATTACTTCCAGAGGCAATGTTTACAGACACTCACAGTTTGTCACCGTCACATACAGCATAATATTAAAACCCACCCCAAGAGCATCGTTTACACACGTTTCTATGTAGTACATAATGAATCTGAATGAGTAGCAATGATTTCAGCTACACAGTGCTATTAGCCTGGTGTAGGCAGAACTCAGCTGGCATGTCTTATGGTGAAAACATGTAAAAATTAACTATAAAATAATCACTAGTTATAGTTTGCTTTTCCTTGTTTAAGAGCCGTATATACTGAAACTCTGAATGGCGTTTTAAGATTACACAGCTCTTATAGTATGCACGGGCTTGCCAAGTGCACTCAGAGCTCACCCAAGTCCATCATAATTTAGAACACCCACACAAATATATGCGTGTACATAAAATTTAATATGAAATAATTTAATATGTTTTTGCTTATGTTCC
Organism: Porochilus rendahli; assembly: GCA_039654305.1. Classification (NCBI taxonomy): domain Eukaryota; kingdom Metazoa; phylum Chordata; class Actinopteri; order Siluriformes; family Plotosidae; genus Porochilus; species Porochilus rendahli. The sequence continues at coordinate 18,791,698 of JBCNYG010000024.1, forward strand.
AAAGTAAAAGAAACAATCGTGCACCTCAGGATCAGTGAATGCTACAGAATTGATTAGTCCACATGCATTAATTATACCGGAAGTTCTAACCAATCAGATTGCGCCGTTCCCATGTGGTACATACTAGTCCTTTAGACGTAACAGGAAAAGGCTCTGTGTTGAGAATTTTTTGCAGAAATAAACGCACTACCTAATGAAGTCTTTATGTTAAAGGTGCATATTGTTTAAATAAGAATATACAACCACACTATTTATGTGAGAACAAAATGCCACACCTTTTATTTCATGTCTCCAGATTTTCCAGAAAATTTCAATCAAGACATGAAACTCTTTGGTTCTAGGTGACACTGAAACCTATGTGTCATTTTGTAAACATGCCAAGCATCATCTTTACTACAGTTCCTCATTTCTTTCTCCATCTTATCAGGTCAGCAATTCAAGGAGTTCACCGGGATTAACTGAGTATAAAGCAAATTTCTTTGCATTCCTGTGTCCTGCTCATAAGTGATGTCATAACAGGTTTATTATAGCCATTACCATTATTATCTTTATTATTATCATGTGCATATAAACTGCTCTTGCTCACAGGATTTCCCCATTCTGCACATCACGTTGCGAGATTCTGCTGTGAGTAGATGGACTATATCTGTTTACCTGGATGGTCGAAGTTGTATTGGCCTTTCAGAGCTTTTGCCTTCTGTTCTGGAGTAAGCACTTGGTAGAAACAATCCTGACTTACGATGGTCACTTTCCTCTGGTGATGGTCCACCTTGTTCTGGCCCAGCAACTCCATGATTTTAGCGCACACTGTGGACTAACAGCAAAGACACGGCTTTTCATCAACAACTTAATAGATAGCTTTCATGCCTCACTTATACAGCGGGCCCACAATTCAGGATGAATCACAGTTTTTGGGCCACACTAACAGTACCATTTCAGTGTCTTTATATTTAAGGATAAAATAAAAATGGACTACATGGGTCCAGATTCTTCCGCAGGCAGATCAAGGGAGCCCATATGCAATCCCATTCCAAGACCTTCCTGAGGGCCGTCAATGCAACAAGTTTGGTGATCCTATGTCATTTCCTATTAACATTATCGCACTAACAAGCTTTGATACACCCAATAGAGAAAAATATTTACTCAGGTAACTGCTGTGACCTTGGAACAGGTTCAAGGGCACCCATATACAAACCCAACCAAGATCTTCCTGAGGGGAACCCATCCACCAAATTTGGTTATCCTGTCATTTACTTTCAAAGTTATCACACTAAAAAGTCAGACGGATGGGCAGACGTAAAGAACCCATATCTACAGCTCCCAC
>JBCNYG010000024.1:18798415-18810785 GCA_039654305.1 Porochilus rendahli
ACACACACACACACACACACACACACACACACACACACACACACACACACACACACACACACACACACACACAGCGCGCTCTTCAGATAACATGGAGATCTGGGACATTTTGAATGTTGTTGCATCATGCATGAATTAATATTTAGCCACGAGTTACTGCGCAAAATGGGTCAAATGTTAGGCCAGGAGGGAAACGTGTTATTCCTTCACCTTTAAAAGACGATAATATGTTTCTGCGAAACGTCAGGATAATTTTAAAAATTACATCGGAATAACTGGTGTAATTCGCTCATATCCGCTAGATAGAGCCAACAGCTCACCTGATACCCAAATAGATACTTCCGCGAGCTACTTTCATAAGTCAAGGCTTCCGCCATATTGGAAAGGTCCAGATTAAATAAATAATAATAAGAAGAAGAAGGTGGGTGGCAAATATTTTAATTTCAACTCTTATCACTCATTAATTTGCTGAACCCCTTAAACCTGCTAGGGTCATAGAGAGGCTGGAGACTATATTAGCCACCACTGGGCAAAGGTGACGTATACCTTGAAGATCTCACCAGTCCATCGCAGGGCCAACACACACACACATTCACACATACATCCACACCCAGGGGCAATTTGGAACAGCCACTCAGCCTAATGTGCATATCTTTGGACTGTGGGAAGAAACTGGAGTACATGGTGGACACCCACATAAACAGAGGGATAACATGTAAGCTCCAACCAGAAACGCCCGAGCCCATTACTCAAACCCAGGACCTGGTTTCTGAGAGGTGGACGTGCTAATCACTATGCCACCACATTTTAACTTCCAGTTATCAAAGGTCTCATATGTAGTCAAGGTAATCAACTTCTTCCACACCAAACTCTAAGAAAATATTTTATTACGAACTTTTCTTTTGCCATAGAAGCTCACCGTATGCAGAAGCATTGTTTCTTACTTCCTCACTGAGGTGATAAAGAGCCATGAACCGTTATTATTTCTCCACAAAATTTTATTGTCGGTACCATCCATCCAGAAATGTTTTTCCTGGAAATCCACCTTATTCATCACTGATTGATCACTCTAGAGAATGTTTCCTTGGTTCCAAGGCTGACGGCCTTTACACCACACTCATCAATGTTTGACACTACATATGCTGATGTAAGACATCTGTGCAGATTCTCAGCCACGGAAACAAAGAATCTCATGATTAAACATTATCGTAGCCTAATCGTATTGTTGGCATTCGCTCTTGCATGGCAGAAATTCATTAAACCCACCAGATGGATAGGTGGCATCCTGTCCATGTGCTTTTACACGCAGGGAGAGGTAAAAATACATAATACATTTTAAAATAAGAAACCGAATCTTTAATTGAACAAAATAAATTATTTTTAAAATACTTACTATACTTTTCCATGATAGCATGAAATCATTATGAAAACCTTTAGTTGGTCTATATACTCTCTCTCCCTTCACCAGTACACTAGCCCAGTGGATGAAGTGAGCAGCAATTGATGCGCTGAATCTGAAATATGCACCCAGTCAACAAATCACATACTGTATTTTGTCGTTCCTGTTACATCCTAGATCCCAACAATTACTGAGATGAAGGGTCATTTTAAAGGATCCAGCATTTTGGAGCGGGTGGTACGGTGGCTTAGTGGATAGCAAGACAGTTCTGGCTTCGAGCCCCAGGCTCAGGCGTTTCTGTGAGGAGTTTGCATGCGATCCCCGTGCTTGTATGGGTTTCCTCTAGGTACTCCGTTTTCTTTATACATTTATACATGGTATCCACAGTCAATTTCGAAACGTCCATTACTACAGCAGAGATTTATCAGATAGAGTTTTTTGCTCGTCTTCACTCCTTTGCATCGCTTCTTTAACCGTCTCCTCAGCAATGATCTCTATGGCTGCGTCGTCAGCAACTCGCCTCACTGTCTCCCCTTTGGCCGCAAGAATCTCCTCAATGTTTCTACAAAAACAAGGATAGCCAAAACAAACAAACAAAACAAGACAAAACAGTTATAGAAATGTCCTAGATCTTTTGTTGTATTACATATACTCTATTTTATTTAACCACATGAAATTATGTTTGACTTATTACATCATTTTCTTTTTACAATAAAACACATTTATCTATTTGATGTACACTTTTTTATTCTTTACTCTATATCACAATATAATGACCAAATTAGTTCTATTTGTAATGTTTAATTTTTCCATATTCCTTAATGCATATAGTATTTCAGACTCAGTGGTTAAGGTTCTGGTTTAAGACTGGGGTTCAAGCCCCAGTACCACCAAGTCGCAACTGTTGGGCCCTTGAACTAGGCCCTTAACCCTCAACTGCTCAGATGTATGAATGAGCTAAAAATATAACTCGGTCTGAATAAATGACATAAATGTAAATGTACTTAATTAAAGTACATACTGCACAGGAACAGCACAATCTGCTTGGTCCACTATCGAGATTAGCAAACATTATTCTGAGTGGATAACGCTTGAATCAAAATGGCGGACACTTGCAGTTTGTAATGGTTACTTCGAGCAAATAGTGTCATCATTATCATGCTTCAAAATTAATAAATATATGCATAATAAATGCAAATAAATAATAAATATGTATATTAAAAAAAATCTCATTTCACTTTGTTTTTCCAGTTTCCCTGTAGTATTTATACTAAAACACATTTACAGAGTGTGGTTTAGCCTACTTACACTTCAGTATGCACTAAAATATAAATCTGTCGGCTCAAAATACACTGTTAGCTACACAGTGCTTAGCACAGGGCCCACCTGACCCTCTGTCATGGTTAAACTATAAATATCTTGTTTTAATGTACCTTTTTGTTTGCTTATGTTCTTGTCTACTATATACTAAAACAATTATTCACCTCTGGCTCAGTGGATGTCACTGGTTTGTTCCTTCTTGGAAATTATTGAGCATTATATAGATTTTTAAACCCCAATCATATTGTACACATGAGCTGTCTTTCTTAATAGAAATGGCATAAAAACATAGTGAGTTAAATCTAAAATCTAAGATGCTGTGTGTACAACGCAAGTAGATATTTAGGTGTCTGAATACTTATTTCCACTCACTGTACACTGGGGCTTTATGTAGTGCAATTAGTTTTTATGAACCATTTTTATATTTCATGAAATTCAGGCACTTGTTCTGTAATCAGGAGCAGTTCATCACGAGTACTGTTTGGACAGGAAGGAAGCATTTATATACTGTATACATTCCTCTACCACATCACACAAACATCTTTAAACAGCTGTGCGCAAAAGTTTCTCAGAAAAATCAAAAGGCAAAACCAAATCTTCCTGACACTAATAGTTTGCTTAAAAACACTTGGTTTAAAATGGTGAGTAAGTACTGGCACTGAAGTATAAGAATCAAAATCTCTTTCCTTCACACCTTTTTCCTTCGAGATCAGAAAACCAGCCAAGGTTATCAGCAATGACGTGATGTTTCTGGCAGCCTGGACATGTTACTATGACAACGCCGTTGTGATAAGCAATCTTGGAGATTTTCTTCATGGAACGTGTGGAACAGACCTACAGTCACAAAGAGGATCAGTTTACAAAGTACCTTACACATGGGATATGTTTAAGCATTCAGTCAGGAGAACACGAGAAAAGTGCAAGCAATAAATTAAACTCAACTGAAGTGAATCTAGGCATTTCCATAAAACAAAAAATAAATTAATAAAAAAAAATTTAAAGTTGACTGATAGAATACAAGAGTTGTAGTGGTTAGCACATCTGCCTCAGGTCCTGGGTTCAAGTCCCAGGCTTGGGTGGATCTGTGTGGAGTTTGCATGTTCTTTCCGTGCTCGCATGGATTTTTTCTGAGTACTCTGGTTTCCTCCAACAGTACAAAGACATGCACAATAGGCTAATTTCCTGTCCCAAATTGACCCTAGGTGTGGATGTGAGTGTGAATGGTTGTGTGAGTGGTGGCCCCGCAAAGGTCTGGCGATGTGTTCAGAGTGTGCCCCGCCTTCGCCAAGTGTCGGCTGAGATAGGTTCCACCCTGCCTGCGACCCTAGAAGGATTAAGCGGGTCAGCAAATGAGTGAGTGAGTGAGTGAGAGAGCACAATAAAGTTAATAAAGTTATGTTTTTTAATTTATTTTAAGTATATTATTGACAATACATATTTTATATGGTCTATAAAGAAAATTTCACTGTGATCTTAATAATGATATAATTAATATATTACTATAATTATAACTACTCACATGTACATCACATCTCATTTTTTTTATAGTTTTGCACTGTTTTGGAGGCAGCATCTGTAATTTCACTGTAGTGCTCAACAACAAAAGGCTTTCTATTCTATTTCTGCAAGAAACCAATTCGCTTTAGCCCTTGCATAACGTCTACCTAAAAGTCATGTGGCAGTGCTTTAGTCTTTTATTGTCTTGCTCTCTCCTCCTCCTAATTAATACACGCTGCTTAAACATATAAGGTTCCAATTGCATGTCATCCTGCAGATCACTACAACTCAGTGCACCTGCATTTTTTTTGCCTCCCACTACCTTCACATTGGCTTTGTAATGAATAGTGAGGGAGGAAAATAAGTGCTCCAATGCTTTTATTTTTTAAGAGCTAATGAAATATGACACGACCATCACCACTTGTAAATTTTCTCCTACTAAACCCCATCGTCATTATGTTATTATGTTATTCAACCCTTTTTTCCTTTTATGGTAAAAATCCACACTATGACGCTATCACTCGATCTCTTCAACACTGCTCTTCATCGTCTCTCCTCTTAATCACCACCTCTTCATTAGGTTCTTTGCTTGAACCCCGGGAATCGCTGCTGGCAGCTACATTTCTTATAATTTCTCCCATAAAACATAAACATGAGTCGACTCCTTTATCAGAGCTCAGGTAAAGAGTCGGCTCGTTTATCAGAAATCAGTTAAAGAGCCGACTCCATCAGAGTTAAGTTAGAGCCGACTCCTTTATCGGAGTTCAGTTTAAGAACCGACTCCTTTATCAGAGTTCAATTAAAGAGCCGACTCCTTTATCAGAGTTCAATTAAAGAGCCGACTCCTTTCAGAGCTCAGTTAGAATCATCTCATTTACCTGGGTTTAGTTAAAGAGTCGACTCCATCATCAGAGTTCAGTTAGAGTCGACTCATTTAACAGAGATTACAGTTGTGTCGACTCCTTCGTCATTAATACATTACATTATTATGCTACTTAACTGGAGAAAACCCCTCTCACCTTGCATGTATACACCAAATGATAATGTTTTGACTGGATCTTTCCAACGTTTTCGCTCAATGCCGCTACAGCAGTTTTAAAAGTCCGCCGGAAACCCAAATTATTGGTATAAAAGTTATTCTGAAGCAAAAACGGCGGTGAGTGACGAGAGAGCGTCCATCTTCCACAACCAGTGTGTGCGAATCTCACAGAAAACCCCAAATATCCACCCACACAGATATTCACGCTCGAACGAAACAAATCCTGACACAAGCGATAACTCGTCCTTAATGCCATGATGGATTATTAAAGAGCTGCTGTGAATTTTTAAAGTAAAACCAAACGTAGTGTTTGGGGAAAGTCCACAGTTAGCAGAGCTCACGTGAAGAGAGGAGCTGTCGCACATGAATGACGTCACGTAAACAGCGCCAACCTCAAACGACATTCAAAACAAAAGGAACAAGTCTGGAAATAACATCTTTTATCGATTTATGTAATTTTGTTGCTCAGTGATTTCAGTATGCAAATGTTGATATAGTGACTACCCTTTAAAATTTCGACACAAGAAATTGTCTAAACTTTTGACTGCTACTGTATATTTTCCAAACTTCCATTTATTGCACTACTTACTTTCCAATGTTTAAAGACACATACCAGATAAATATTATAAAGCTACTAGAGATTTATAAAATGAAAAAGATAAATTAATATTAAATTTCAACTTTCTTCCCTGGATAAACATTGTGTATATTCTACTATGTCACATTCACTAGACAAGCCTGAACAACAAAATCATCATCTGAACCCCTTAATCCTAACTAGGGTCGCGTGGAGGCTGGCACCCATCTCAGCCGACTCTGGGTGAGGGCAGAGTACACCCTGGACAGCTCACCAGGCTATCGCAGAGCAGAAACTCGCTGACGGCGATGCTCATCAGCAGTTGTTCTTTTACATGCTTCTCCCCACAGACAGAGAGACATGGCTGGCCCGGTTAGCTGCACTGGGGGGACAGTAGTCCCAGTGACATCCCGTTGAGAGTGGGACTTGGACTTCTAACCTTGGGATCAGTAATCCAGCACCGTATCCTCCACTGCCTGAAAAATAAACTCTTGACTTGAATATTCTTCCATAAGCTTTACCATATTTTTATTATTCTATATCAATCAATTTTCTGTGATTTCTTTTCATTGTGTTGTAGGAAGCAAATGATAACATTTTAATTTATTCTTTAATAATGACGTTAATTAAAACAGAACAGATTTGTTTATTAATGCGATAATTAAAAATAAATACAAATAATAGGCTGCACACACTGCACTGTGGTTCTTTTAATAAATGATATTCACTCAAAGCATAGCGGGTTTGAGACTTGTACAGTTCTAATAAAAAGTCCACATTTTACATGTTAAATATAAATGTTTGAGGCCTTGTGCCAAATTATTTTCACAGGGAGTAAACCCAAGGTAAAAAAAAAACAAGAAATAACATACCTATGAAAATTCCATGGGGAAAAAATTGTGTCTGTGTCTCATCACAGCAAAGTGAGTATTAGGTCAGAAATTATTCATTTTGAGTTATTGGTGCCATTTTGTAGCCTATATCCTTAGCTTTAAAATAACACCAAATTTTATAACATATGCTGTTAAGAATGCTGCATGCCAGGAATTTTCAGCTTTTTAAAGCATGCAATTTTAGAGAAAATCATGTTCAAAGTTCAACAAAAAATTTATTTATTTCACTGTACTTTCATAGATGCTCACTCATGAGAAATATCACCAGGAATGAAAATATACTCTATGTTAAATGAAAAATAATGATTATTAGGGATATGTTACAGGTCAAAAGGTTGTGATTTGCACCGCAATACAAACAAAACAAAACGAACCCCCTCAATGTTTTCCCCTAGTAAATCTGTCTTTTTTCCCTGCTCAAATGTGTCCCTTCTTTTTGTTTTGTTTCTTCAGTTTTTTCCCTTGCCACTCTTTCTTGTTTGCCACCTCCAATTTGCGCTTCTTATCACTCTTGATGCTCACTATTGCTGTCTGACCAGCTTTCTTCAGCACCTGAGTCCATTCTTCATCATCGCCTCGAATCATGTACTCAGAAAGATCCATGTCCTTCATCTTCATCATGTCTTCCTTGTGTTTCTCTTCAAACTCCTTGGCAGCCTCGTTCAGTTCTTTGTGCAGCGCCTGAGCAGTCGGTTCCATGTTAACGTCTTTGACAGGAGCCATCTCAGCTTCGACCTCCTTCTCCTGGATAGTGTTGAACAACTGGACTACTTTCCGCATGAGACGGTTAAACAGGCCCATGAGCTGAGTGCTTGGCAGATTAATCTCTTTCTCTAGATTACTGATAGTTTTGTGCTGCAAACCAAGTCCCAAAAGCAGAGCAGACTGTGCAACGGACAGCGAGATATCGCCGAGTTGCTTGAGGAAGAACATGCGTGCTATGGCAGGCACCAAGTCCATAATCAGATGATAGTCCACCATGTTCCTGGAGTACATCTCAAGGCGAGACAGATCGTACGGGAGGAACTGGGCTTTTAATTCGGCATTTGTGATTGTTGATGGGTCGTCGTCCTTGATGCTCTTGTTCTGCAGTATATTTAAGGCTAATGTTGGGCTAAATCTGCTAAACTGGTAGGAAAGCAGAGAGAGGAATCTCCGCCGGAAATCTTTCCAGAAAGCTGGCAGCCACTGAATCTGTTCTGCCGAGTCATCTGTGTTAAGTTCTTTCAGCATGATGCACGAGTGTTCCCCAGTCAGATCATTTGCGGTCTGCCTTAGATAAACAGGAACGAATCCAGCCTTTTTCCAGAATTTCAGAAGCTGGGGTGTGAGGCCATATGAGACACCCAGGTAATCCAGTCGTTCCGCAGTCCGCTCGTTCAGCTTCAGTAAGAGGGGAGGCAGATCCGTTCGTGGAGACACGACTTCTTCCAAGAGGCTCATGGCCTCGCTGCTGACAGAGCTGAACGTGGTTGTGTCTGGCTGCTTGTCATCCAAGAGAGGAAACTCTCCTTGATAGTACTGCTGCAGGAGCTGCACTGCACGTGTCCCATATCCCATCCCCTGGTAATCAGGATTCACCGCAATTCGCACTACCCTTCCACCTGAAAGACTCCCGAACTTAGAATCTTGAAATTGCTCCGACACGGTCCAAGGGATGAGATCTCCGGAAGCCTTTTTCCCTCTAGACAAGCCGTGGAAGATAGACTGCTGGGAAATCTCGCCCTCCAAACACACCTGCACGACTGCAAGAACCTCTGGCAGAGAGTTGTGTGTGTGGGGAACCGGAGGCAACAAGCAGAAGAGGTGGTGAGCCGGGGCATCTGAGAGCATCTGTAGGTCATTTGGGGAGTTCTTATAGTGAGATGCTACATAGAGAGCCATGAGACGTTGGAGGAAGGCTTCGGATGCTTTGTGGTAGCAGAACAGTGTGTCACGGTTCACATAGTACAGACTGCAAGTTTCAGGCAGAGGACAGCCTGAAATGATGCGCGGTATACTCAAGCAGTCCAGGCACAGGAGTTCGTTCAGCCATTTCTCCACGGGATCACCCTGAGCGTATCGAATAGACTCTTGGAGAGAAACCTCGTGGAGCGAGCGTGCTGAAACCAGTCTAGCCGAGCTCGTGGATTTGTTCTCAGCCGACAGATTCTGCTGGCTTTCTGCGCTTTGCTGTCGCAGCTGCTGAATCAGTTTGAGAGAAAGAGAGCGCCCTGTGCCCTCGTAGCCATTAATTGTAGATGCCATGAAGACAAGATAAGGCCCGAGCAGATTTTTCACTAGGGGCAGAGGGATAGCTGCGGCCTCATCAATGACGACTAACTCCGCCTGACCCAACTTGACCGCGTCAGTGGGGTGGATGTACTGAATAGTCTGCCGATGTTCCTTGAAGATGTTAACTCTGACCACGGCTTTATTAAACTCGGGGTTCAAAGACTGCACGACTTCGTAATCCAGGTGTTCCTGGTAGTGAAGCACGTCCAAGCCTTTAAATACGAACTCAAACAACGTGTGCAGATTGTCTGGGCTGGGCGACGTGACAAACACGTTGGAATAGCCAAATGCCACAGCTCCGGCGATGGCTAATCCAAGTGCCGCAGACTTCCCCCGTCCCCTGGCAGCAGTGAGTGCCACGGTGCTCCGGAGAGTCTTTTCGGAAATCGATTCGATGAATTTCAGCACTGCTTTAGCCTGGTCCAAAGTTTTACAACAGTCCACCAAAGTACCCACTGATTCGGTGTCCTGCATGGATTCTTTTAGGTCCCTCAGCTCCTGCTCGTGCGGCAGCAGAGTGTCATCCTGCGTTCTAGGTGGCACCGGTTTGATGCTTGCAATGTGTTTGGAGATCGGGAGAACGTTGAGTTCGTCATCAGTAACAACACAGGCTTTACACGAAGAAAGAGAGAGCAGGAACCTTTCATTGAATCGTCCTACAACGTCTTGATGTGCCTCGGTCCGGTATCGAGAATGGACATCCATGGCCATCGTGTACAGCTGCTTGAGTGAGTTCATGGTCCTGAGCAGAATGACCACAACCCCACCGCCTTCTACTGTCTCGATGGTGCGAGCCAGTAAGTTGGGAGTTAAAGCCTCGAAATCCTGCAGAACACACATGCCAAAGGTGTTACCCAGGATTTTATGTGTCTCATTGTAGTAACAATAACGGATGTTGGTGGCAGCGATGAAAAGCTCAAAGGGATCATCCTGCTTTAGGTTCAGGGTGCCTGTTTTAATCTTTTTCTGCAGCTGCCTCATGCGTTTCTTCCGGTTGCTGCTGAACCCGAGTTCCTTCTTGTAGCACCACAGAACCGACGGTCGGGCTCGCACTGCGGCCTTGGAGAGCATGTGGTGCAGAATAACAACCTGGTCTCTACCGTGATCACCAACTATCACAAACATCGTCCGATGTTTCTGTGCGACTCCGTTTTCAATCTGGACACGAATCCGGTTATCAACCTTCTTTCGGTATGTCGCCATGGTCACTCTCGCCTGAAAAAACAACACAAAGCTTAAAGTAAATAAAACCCTGACAACAAATATTACAGCGCTAACTCGCACATGGACGCTTTCGCTCACATGGAACAACTGCTTCCGGGTCTTCGGCTTCGTCTTCTTCTTCTTCGTTTTGTTGGCGGGTTGCAGCTTGCATTTCGTGCATGCCGCCACCTACTGTGCAGAAGTGTGTAAACCAACTCGGCGCATCTTCTCATTATAAAAAAACTACATTCTGTTTTTTAGTTTCGTGTTTTTAAGGAAAATAAATAGTCCTTTGATTCTCTCTCTTGTCATCCCGCTTTCTTTAATAATATCCTCAATTCCATTCTCTTCTGACATTTTACTTCCGGGTCCGTGGTATCGCGATGCCTTTAACGAGATCCAGTGAGGTTTGGGGTCAGCAGTGCGCCTGCACAATGCATGCGCATGCCCGTTTGGGGTCCATGCGTCAAGTTAGTGTTATTATCGCTGACGTAATTTCCTGGGGCTGGCTTTCCCTGCGTTCCTTAGCATTCAGGGTTTTTTTTAAACATTGTTTGAGCGGTGTAGCAGCTGCTGCTCTCCCCGCCGTGTGTCTCGGTGGGAAATGTATCGATTACAGAACCAAGACAGAAGCAAAACCGGTGAGTGTGAAAGACATTGTTAGAGTTTGTTGTCCTTAATTTAATTTAAACACTGTTTAAAGCTTGTGTTGTTGGAGGAAACTGTTATTGTCAACAAAGAGCCACTGGCCGAATAGCAGTGTCGCCTGAACATGTAGGCTGTGAAATAGTCTCTTGCAGCTGTGTTCACTTTGTCTGTGTATAAATGATGTGAAATTATAAATTCCTGTTTGTTCCTTGTCCTGTAAGTAATCTGGGGTTCATTTTTTGTAACCAGAGAGCTTGTAGCTGGTGTTATCTGTAGTAAACTGTATGTTTGGTAGGAACAAGCTTCCTGATCAATACATAGCTGTGCAACATACAGGGTGTGAAATAATAACACATTAGTGCAAATGTTTGTCCAACAGAAAGCAAACTCTGCCTGGGATTCAGTTTACTGTCTTTTAGTTAAGTGTCCTATCTAGTGGACTTTATGCTTTAGTTTGTAGTAAACTGTGAGGCAAATTTTCATTCATCCATCACTCCAGAAATGTGCTAAAAGTAGATATGTGTAAGAAAAATAAACCTTCTTGCGACCATTACTCTCACAATCACTCATTTGCTTAATTCTACTAATTCTACAAGGATTGCAGGGAGGGTGGTGCCTATCTCAGTCGACACTGGGTAAATGAACGCAGGGTAGGTACACCCTAAACAGCTCACCAGACCATCCGTCCCACGACAACACTCACAACCATTTACTCTCACACTCGTTCACACCCAGGGATGATCTATAACAGCCAATTAACCTAACGTGGATGTTTTTGGACTGTGGGAGGAAACCAGAGTACTTGAAGGAAACCCACGCAAGCACAGGGAGAGCATGCGATCTCCACGCAGAAATCAAACCCGGGATGTTCTTGCCGTGAGGCGGGCAGATCTGCAAAATGATACAAACTATTATTTGGAGATATATAAAAAAGAGCTACCTACTCTTGAATGTCTTAATTGGGTAACGTGTTTACATTCTCTCCATTCCAATAAAAAGGGTGTTGAATGTTGTCTCAACTTGCTCCACCAAGCGAAATAGTACCTGTAAAGCGCACGCGTACATTTCACTTGTAAGTATAGTGTCTGCAAAATAATTGCGTTCTTTATTATGTATTCTCTTTTCCAGAGGAAGAAAATATTGAAAGTCTGTATATTTGTTTAATTTAATTTGTATCATGCTTTTTAATAACAATAACAAAAATAATGTATAACAGTATTATGCAAAACAAAGCAAAATTTCTCTCCTGCAGCTTGTTCCATGTGTAACCAGTCTGTCATAAGATGACGGCAACTTCAGCACATTCCGAGTGCAAGCGATATACAGAGTGCAAGCGATATACAGAGTGCAAGCGATATACAGAGCAGATTTCAAGCGTAGCATCACCGCTCTTTGGTCGGGAGTGCTCTGCTTTGGCTTAATGCATGATTGTGTGTGTGTGTGTGTGTGTGTGTGTGTGTGTGTGTGTGTGTGTGAGAGAATCGATATACCTAGTCCTGTGGGCCTTATGTTTATGCCTG
>JBCNYG010000024.1:18810885-18835960 GCA_039654305.1 Porochilus rendahli
TGTGTGTGTGTGTGTGTGTGTGTGTGTGTGTGTGAGAGAATCGATATACCTAGTACTGTGGGCCTTATGTTTATGCCTGTGTTCATGTACATCACTGTGACCTCATAAGAGAACTCTTAGCAAATCTGAGAAAACCATGTGCAAATCAATAAATTTACATACAATTTGGCTGAAATGTGGACAAATGTATAATTGATAGTTGCCTTCAGGTCGGTAGTGGTGGTACCACTGACCATGCACCGGAACTCTGAGCCAGCTAATTCCCATATACCTGCAGTGAGGTATGAAAAAGGTGTCTCTGAAATCAAAATAGTGCACTTTCTAGAAACCATATGGCATCCTCGTCCTTACTCATTCATAACTGTGCTACATGGTACAGTAGTGATTCTGCACCTTTAAAACAAAATGAAAGGAAAGCTTTGTCCTGTTACACTGAAAATCTGTGTATTTTCATCATCAGGTAGCTTTAACTTACTTTTTCAAAGTTGCAGGAAACTTTTTAAGCATGGTGTGGTTTGATAGGTAGGAACATAATCTGTGTATGCCGTCTTTAGTTATGTTTGGGTTTATTTTCCTTTTTAAGTAATGCCCCCTATCCTATATCCAGACATTTCTTATTACTGATTCTGTTTGCGTATTAGTTTATGAGTAGGATGTGAGAGCTGGTGTTTTATATTCCTGGTATTTATGTAATGCTCTAAAGGTTCAGATGAGATCCATTTTGTGACTGATTTGGTTCCTCATCTACATGTTTTTTATAGTTTTCTTTGGTAATCACGTACTAAGTCATCTTCTATGAATAATCCATTACGAGGTATTAGTCAGATATCCTGTTGTGTGTGTCTTTGGTCCATAGGAGAAAGCCAGACTACCCAGGGGAACATATGCAAGCATGGGGAGAACATGCAAACTCATCACATAAATGTCCAAACCTGAGGTTCGAACCCAGGACCTTCTTGCTGTGGGGCCGATGTTCTAACCACAACGTAACTGTTTCGCCAAATGTAATTCAGATTAATGAATGACAGATTCACCACTGTATGCTTTATTGCTCATCTGAGTAACCTGATAATATCCTCATTAACACTTGCCCGGCAAGAATCAGGTACAATAGAGCATTAGAGAGTTCCTGCATTTATAATGCACTCTTAACACTGAATAACGACAGCGTGATGCACAACATGGTCACACTTAGCGTTATTGGCATTGTACCGTGCAGTCTGCCTGGACTTTGCACATTTAATGGTTAATGTGCTCGTTATGGGTCTGTTTAAGGCTATACATTTAAAAGAACAGAAAACAACCGAAGAAGTCAAATTAGAATGGGTGGAATGCACTGAGCTGCCAAGAAGGCTGTTGTAACTCTTTACAGCTGTGGTGAGCAGAAAAGCATCTCTGAATGTACGCTACGATGAACCTCAAGGCTGGCAGGCTGCAACATGAGCAGAGGTTAAAGAGGTTACAGCCGCAAGGGAACAGGAAAACTACAGATAGAGTTATGGGTGGCATGGTCATCTGACATCATAAAGTTATTCGCTCTATACATTTACCAGTTATTTCATCATCTGTCTTCAGATATGCACTCATAGCAGGTGGGGCAATCGCTGAGTCATGTTCGATGATCGAGTGGAATATTCTATCCACACTCCCTGGATTGTATGAAATAAAGCAGTTTTATTCATTTAAGCAAACTCTTGAACGTTAAAAACATGCAGTGTTCGTATCAAACTCTAGGCTCTTAGAGCATATAACGTCTCAGAAGCGATCACCATTTACAATACTAATGTTGTTTTATTAAAGAAGAAACATTTTTATCAATTTTGTTTGCTGTTGAACTGAAATCTGTTGTCCCCCCTCCGCTCCTCCTCCCCGTGTCAGCAGAGCAGAGAGAAAATAAGCTGCAGCAGAACCAGAAAAAACGTTCTCACCGTACGTTCTTCTGTAAATAAGCACACGTTGATTATTTTATCCAAATTTATTTTGTGCATTTTTATTTTTATATACTGTATTAATCCCCCAAGGGAAATGTCTTGCATGTCTTGTCTCTGCATTTAACCTGTCCAAAGTGAACACACACACACGTAAACAGTTACACTCAGGGCAGTGGGTTTCTTGCTCAAGGGATCTTCGACCATGATGATGTTGGATGAAGGGAAGTTTCCAACTGGCTCAAGAACTGAACCAGCGACTTTTAGATCCCAAACCCAATTCTCTAACCTTTAAGCCATGGCTGCACCCCAACCGTGGTAATCAATCGCTCTTACCATCAAATACGTTCATTCCAAATTTTGTTGCGTCTTGTGGAAAAGTTTACATGTAATGGACAAGCCAACTGGCAAGTGTTTATGGTTAGCTTAGTTGTGAGGGTGGGGTTAGTAGTGTAGTGGTTAGGGTGCTGGGCTCATGATCAGGAGGATGTGGGTTCGAATCCCCATTAGACCCCCACCGTTAAGGGGAGGGTGTTAACCACAAGTGTGTCTCTGTCCACCCAGCTGTATAAATGGGTACCAGTAAAAATCCTGGGAAGGTAAACTGCGATGGACTAGTGTCCCATCCTGGAGGAGTTGAACTCGTAGTCAATTCACGCTACGGAAACCGTCCTGATGAGCCACTCGGCTCGGGTGTGAAAGCCCAACAGACTTACCTCAGTTGTGACTACTTCCAGTTTTTTCCCTGTGGTGTCATACTTATGGTATATGGGGTGATATCCCAGTTGTAGGTGTTGTAGATTAGCGAATCACAATGTGAGATTGCCCATATCCAGTGGGTATGGATAAAATAAATTGGTATGGCTGATTGGTGTATACCACAACATACGTTTTTGCCAACACCAAGGTAGCAAGTCTAGATGTTTTTAAATCTTCTAGCATTCTAGCAATTTGGTAAGCTAACATGAATTTCCAAGGAAAGTAATTTAAATTGTTGTGTTGAATAATAGACACTAGGTTTAGAAAGTCTGTAAGGCTGTTGTTATTTTTAATATTTTTCTCATTTTAATTATTGTTATAGGGTAATTTCAGTATTGTGTCATCGCCTGAGTCTCGAGCTGAGTTTCCCCAAAGTGCTCACATCATAGAGGATGTCAAGTATCACGGTAAAACATTTTCTCTTAAGTTATATGTCTGTTAAGATATACATGTTTAATGCTTTTGGGGAAACTGTGCTCTGTGTTGTTGTGTTGCTGGGATTTTTATCTCTTGGTCAATATGTAGGATCAGCAGGGAAGTCTGCAGCTTTTCTTAGCATCCTGCTCACCCACATGCTAGTTAGCAACATGTTAAAAGGGGTTATTATGTATCATTGAGGAGTCTTGATGAGGTTTTTAAGGACAGGCCTAAGCCTAGGTCTCAAATAGCCAGAATGACTTCATGGTAGACAATGATAGACCATATCATATATATATATGTGTGTGTGTGTGTGTGTGTGTGTGTGTGTGTGCGTATACATATGTATATTTATTATAATTTTTTTTGATGTTTTTACAGTATAGAAATTGGAATTTTAGGGGTCAAAGTGTATCAAAAGGCCATGTCTAGTGCTTAAAATCATCCCAACCCTTTCTGACTCGGAGTCCATCATTCTCATGAGTTTTTGACAAAATTAGCAAACAAGCAACCCTATAAGGAAACGCAGAATTCTCACACTGTACATTTTTATCTACGCATTGCGTCTGGACCCCGTGCATGTATCCCATTATGCGTGTGTTGGAGTGCGTGAATCTTCTTCAGTCAAGCTGCACAACAATGGAAGATTCTACCTCCGGCTACAAAGTCCATACTTGATTTACACGCGTGCACAAACATGACTCAGTGCTGCATTACTACCTCTGGCCTTGTTCAACAGTGATATCACCCTCCTGTTGATTTGTGTTACCACACTCACATACACACAGTTGTACAATACCATCTCCTGAACTGATGAAGGTTGCTGATCCCGTATGGTACTCAGTCTAATGTCTCCCTTGAACTTGGATATACACGAGTCCCTGTAGGGATGTGAAACTTCATCTACAGCATGATGATTCAGCTTCTTGAGCTTTTGTGTGCAGTATATGGACACCATTTTGTCCAGCAGTCATATGAATTTCATGGGGAAGGGAGTTATTTTTTTTTAAAGAATGTGTTGTTCTAGCTCATTTCACACTCGTTTCAGCCTTATACTCTCCTCCCACAGCATCAGGACTGTAACGATTGCGGTGTTACTGAATATTTATTTGTCCAAGCAGACTTATGTGGAAAGTTGGTAGATTGCATTCTAATTAAATTAGAGCTATGAATTGTGAACCCAACACAAAGTGTTGAAGTGTTCCTGAGCCCATGCAGTGATTTCCATGAGAGGACAACATCTGTTTTAATGCAAAGCTGTCTGTATTAAATTGGATCACAGGCATCCAATATTGATTATCATCCTGATACCTCGCCCAAAGCTTGGCCCTGATTAAGAGAAACGTTTGATGATAGAGGTGCCGGAATCCAAATTTTCAAGAATCGATTCTTTCCAACCTTACTCGCAGCGTGTACCGTTTGTCCTGACATGGCCTCTGTCGTGAATTGTTCCAGTGAGTGGCTGCACTTGCTTGCACTTTGGATTTTAGGAGCTTGACATGACATGCGGTGTGCAAAATAAAAGAGAAGTATTTCGGGAACACTTGAAATCCCCAAGCCCACATCTTATGCCATCACCCGGAGCTTAAAGAATCGGAGCAGCAGGCATGAACGACTCCTGATGAATGCATACTCCATCACGTCACTAAACTCGCAACCAACTCTGAACGAGCGAAGCAGATCAGTACATCTACAAAAACAGTCGTCTAGTAATATCATTTCTTTCTTATAGAAGAGATGTTCCTCGCTTATAGAAGAATGTAGTCACTCGTGAAATTGGCTCCCTTTGTTTGTAATAGTTATGAATCAAACATCGGTTTGAATCGAATCGTCACCCTAAAAATCGGAATCAAATTGAATTGTGAGTTGTTCTTAGATTCACATCCCTAATATTAGGCATCTTAGATGATTAAAAATTTAAAAGCTTCGCAATTTTACTTTGAGGAACATTACTGTTCAGTAAATGTTGAACAGATTGTGGATGCAGTTTTTTGCAGATTGGTGATTCTCTGCCAAGATCCATCTTTTATAGCCAATTACATTACTGACCTGCTGCATCTTAACCAAATTAGTTGCAAAAATGTGCCTATGGCAGTTTCTTTTTAGTACTACTTACTTTTTCAGGCTTTTGTTGTTCCATCCAAACTTTTTTGAGAGATGCTGCTGCTGTCAAATTCAAAATGAGCTAATATTTTTCATAAAATCATAAAATGTCTCACTTTCAACATCTGACATGTTTTCTCTGTTCTGTTGTGAATAAAATATGGGTTTATGAGATTCTCTTCTTGTTTGCATCTTACACAGCATCCCAACATTTTTGAAATTGGGGTTGTATTATAAAGCAATATAAGCCTCTGTTAATTTTTTTTACTTCATAGACTTATTCTCATCTGCATTTGTTTTATGCCCTTCCTGAATCCCAGAGATCGTGTGATTTTGGAATGTGACGGTCAATGGAGAAGGTAAAAGAAAGGCCACAAAGGTTTGGAGATAGACCTAAATTAAAATTGCTTCTAGAAATCTAAGGAGCAAAGTGACATAGACCCATAGATGCAATGCGAGACTGATAGGAAACCATGTATGTTTTTCCATTTGTGAGACAGTTAAATTGGCTGGATTAGGTTTCTTGGGTAGTTCAGGATTCAGAGGGTAAATCTCTGGGTTTCTGATTGGAAGGCCCTTTACCATCTCTGCTCCAGGATTGGTGTATCTTGGCTAACCCTTTCTCTGATTCTGTTTTTAAAACACGCTGGAGTATATGGAGAGAGAATTTCACTCCACAGAAGAAATCCTTCATAGTTTATAGGAGGCTCTGGCTAAATTCTTAACTCTTCTACATATTTAGTTAGTTCACTAAGCTGTGTTTAGATTCGTTGGGTGTGGCATATCTCTGTATAGGCTGTTATGTTCTTTCACAAGTGCTTCAACATGCAGTCAGTCAAATTTTTTTACAGAAGAAAAGTGAAAACAGAAGTAAAGTGGACCTCAAAGTCCAGCTACATATGTCTATGCTGCTATACAATATATATATATATATATATATATATATATATATATAATGTGTGTGTGTGTGGATGTATTGTATTTCAACTGTTTGTTTAACATGAAGATGTGTATATGTGAAAATGTAGGGTTTGTGTGTTCTGTTTTTTTCTTGGTGAAGGAAGAATCAGGTAAGGGCAGAGTGTCCTTGGGGAATTGTAGTCGAAGGACGATTCAGACAAGAGGCCCTGTGTGTGTGGTTGTGAAGGAAATTCTGTGTGAAGAAGGCGATGAATTGTTTGTCCGTGGTGGACATTAAAAGAAAACGAAAGGAAAGCACTCCTAATTGCTGTTACACTGAAAATCTGTACTTTTTCGTCATCAGGTGGTTTATACTTACATTTTCAGAGTTGCATTCTGTAAAAATCTGTTCAATAGTCTGCATTAGGCTGTTTAAAGAAAGGCTGCTGTTAGTTCATTTCACTCTCGCAAGATCGTGAAATAGAGAGAATAGGACATGGACAGCTCAGTTCCAACAAGGCAAGATAACAGCAATAATAAGAGTATACAGGTAATAAACTAACAAATCAGATATAACCTAGTGAACTTCTGAATAAAATAATACTAGGCTCATCTGTACATAATACTTCATTATACATAAAACTTATAGTTCATAGTATATGGCTCAGTGCATTTAAATGCACAGCACTTCTGTGTTTACAGGTGCTTCTATGTCTGTCACGTGGCGCTTTTCATAGTACAATGGCACCCCATGTGTGACGATTTATTACTCATTTTTTCTCTCACGAAAAATAGTTATAACAATACTGCGTTTTGATGCGCAGACATATGATGTATGCAAGCTTTTCTTAAGTTTGGGGTAAATTCCCCTTTAAGTACAGAAATGAAGGAATAATGAGCATTATTTATATATTTCAGGATTTTTAAGAGACTTCACTAAGAGCTGCCTGGAGTACAAGATAAGCTTGTCTGACACACACACACACACACACACACATTGTATTGGGTCCTTTGTAAACATGTTTCTTGCCACAAGTTCCAGTAGGCTTTGCGACAGATAAAAGAGTCAGTGTATGCAGTGCGTTCATCACTGTCTGTGGGCGAAGTGTCTGAACCTGACATAACGTAGACGGACAAACAGGAATTTCCTTAAACCGAGCAGCCCCAGAGCTTTCATTCTTCTGTGTTTGTCATCTTCTGAGTGTTTCTCACCTTGACTTCAGGTGCATAAAAAGAGGCCGTGAAGGGTGGGCGTGAGAGAGACACACACACAGCTGATGTTACCATGACAACGGGGTGCACTTGAGTCCAGTCAGTGCATTCAGCTTTGTGATACCTGCATTAAAAGTATAATAAGATTGCTTGTGCATTTGTTCACCCTCCGTCAGTAACAGAAATGAAAATACCGTTTTGGTTTTCATCATCAGAAATCATAGTCTTTATAATTTAAAAGCAAAAATTTTTTCTAAGTAAATTGGAAACTGTAAAAGAGTGGAGCAGATTGTTGTAAATAAAAAAAAATACAAAACAAGAGGAATGTAATCAAATTGAATAAACACAGAAGCACAGGGAGGTGGAACATGGGGGACAGTAATACCGCTACAGAGGTGTGTGTGTGTTTGTGTGTTGGTGTGTGTGTGCGAGTGATTACTGGACACCCACCGCAAATAGTGATTACTTTGCATATGTGCTGATAAAGAAGCCGCCCAGAAAGCACACACACAGATACAGAAGAGTAAATGAATGAAAACGAGAGATGAGACTGTACAACAGTCACACGCACACGTACACACGTACACACACTGTCCCATTTATTTGATAGGAATTGAATAGAAATGCGTCAAAATGTTTTTTTTTTTCGATGTTAAAGCTCACTAGCAGTCATGCTAACATGTTTCCTGTGTGTTAGCAGCATTAGCATTATGAGGTAAAGCATGCCTTCAATTCCACAGTCAGAACGTGTTGGTGGGGAGGGGGTGAGGATTAACTACTGTAGAAGAATTGGTATCTAGACGTCATTCAGTCTACGCTGAGTCATTTTTCCTGAACCCATGATCTCACTCACATGCAGTGTACAGTTACACTGGAAGAAGTTTCACTCACTGTAAAATCTCCATTCCTCCTTCCCTTTTTCTTTTTGCCTCCTGAACCTCTAGTTAAACACAATTTGTATTCAGTTCTTAAACATGGATATATTATTCAGTGAATTAATTCATCATGGATCTGTTGATCAAATTAATTGTCTGGGGAAGCGGTGGCTGATTTTTGATTAAGAGCCTTTTCACTTTGAGTTTTCTCGAGCACTGGGATACAGAAAATGAGGTCATTGTTCCAAGGTCTGTACATGTTATGTAAAATTTCATATATGAATAAGTACACAATAGTATAGAGTACCTTCACATAAAAAAATAATGATCACAAGGTCTTGAAAATATACACGGAAGTTAAATTTTGGACAAATTTAAGTTTCCCACTTAAAACATTCTCAGGATTCCAACTGAAATAATTTTCAAAAGAGTTTTTCATGAAAATGTTTTCCATTCAAAATAAGATCAAAATAAGCGTATTTCATCTAACTGAATCGTGCATTGGTGGCATTGTCCAAGATTTGTTCATTGCCTTGCTCGCTGAATACATGGGAGTGTCCGACCAAAATGTCCACCAAAATGTATGCTTTTCATTCAGATGCACTTTTTATAAAATGCATCTCGGTATGTAACTTTAGAGCAAAATATATCTGAACCAGATTCTGGAACATTGATTACACAAGCATGTAAATGTGTGTCCGTCTTAAAGTGTCCACTCCGGCATCTTTTTTTTTTTTTCTAGTTCTCAAACTCCAGCTGAACTTCACTTGCAATAGTTCAGAAATTTTAAAACTGTATTAAAATAGAATAAATAGAATAAAATTTAAAAAGAAATGTAATTGTTTTGGACATGCACACTTTCAAAGGCCATAACTTCCAAGAGAGTAATGTTCGAGACAAAATGTAAACATTTTTTATAACCTTCAACATCTAAGAAAATTACTTTCACTTAAAAAAATCTAGCAAATTAAAATATTTTATTTTTGACCCATTTGGGACAGTTTGCTCTAAGAGACCGGTATTTGAACGCACGTTTTTCTGAGTAGAGAGGCTTTTTCAATCTGTGAGAGTGTTTGGCTGAGACAGGCTCCAACCTCCCCATGACCCTAATAGGAGTAAGCGAGTCATAAAATTAATTAGAGTGGGAGTTTTTAAGTAGCTAAAGGGTTTTGATTGTTTTCATACATATTAAATCTCCGAGCTGAATTCCAAAATGAGTTCTTTCGCTGATTCTGCAGAATTAGACCCCAAAGCTCCTGACTTGATTCACACCCCAAATGATTCCTCTTAGTTGCATACATGATAAATTAAAGTTAATTATTTACATACAAGTAAATTGTTATCCACACAAAAAGCTAATTTAGAATTTTTTTGTGCAGTCACCAAACCCGTGTTGACCCCTTAGAGAGTTCAGCCTTCAGTTAACCTTATGGCATAATTTATGCATATATATAATATGTTTAAATGATAGACACTTATTTTAACATACATGACCATGAACACCAAAAACCTGTTAATATTATCTTGTGCATTACTAGTGTTGTGCTAAACTTGTGTTAGCAGCTTGGCAGTCGTTTTTTTCCCCTAGAACTGATGGCAATGCGTTGGGCAGGGTTGACTTAGGCTTATGCAGCTAACGTTTTGCCAACTTGGTGTTCCTGTCTTCAGTTGGTTTAGGAACAAAAAGAAATGTTTCCCTCAATTTCTGGCTTTGTTGTTTGTGCAGCTCAGCACTGGCCGGAAATGTGTTAAATTACACGGGTCAGTGACGTAGCCTGGCCGCTCCAACGGATTCACACTTCCAGGCTGGAAATGCCAATCAGAAAGGCAACATGTCACTGAGCATGACTAGAGTCGTAACACTCATGCGCACTTTGAAAACAGGCAAGGACTGATGTTGATGGAAGGAACCGCTGATGTTATACGTGATCTTTTTAAATAGCTAATAAAACTAATTCACCACAGGTACTCTTTAAAAGAAAATGATTATCGTACTTTTTTGGCATCGACCATTACCATGAAACCTAATTCATCATCCTCCCACTAGGTGGCATCAGCCTATTTCAGGTAAACAAGTAGTCATGCTAGCTTGTCACTGTTACGTGTTATCAGAAAATGTGAGCGAATAAAGGAAAAGAGGACCTAAATGAATCATGTTCAGTGATCATTCAGCCCTCGATCACCTTTAAATAGTCATGTGAACCTAGGAGAAAATCAGTTTGGCACCCCTGTCCTGAGGCATTGCTTGTTTTCTTCGTTTCTCCTGACCACCACCTTTTAAGTTCATGATGGTCTGCGACTTCTTTTCCTTTCTGTTTTTCACCCTGTGTGCATCTCTTCAATAACTTGTTTACTCTCAATGACTCATGTCTTCCTTCTATTGGTGCTGTTCTGTGTTGCAAAAGTTGACCCTCGTGTTTATTTCAGCTGTACGTCAGTCACCGTGTGCATAGCCAGATATCTGACTTTTTATTTTTTCCAGTCTATCATGTAAAGCATTCATTTAGTGTAGGCAGTGTGCCTCAATGGGTGAACACATGTACATACACATTCATGCTCATTTCAGGACAAATTACTCGCAGCTGCAAGTAATTTATTCACTTGAATCTGGCAACCGCACTGCAGGGCAGAAATAGCTGCATGTGTAACTGCCTTTATACATTCCACTTAGTGGCTAGTTCGACTTCATCTGAATTGCTCCTGAGAGCCGACTGAGACTCAGAAAAGCTGCAACCTTTTATAATAGTTCAGGAAAGACAGAGGACGAGTAAAAACACTGTGGCGTATAAATAAATTATGAAGATGTTGGTATTTTGCCGGGGGATGGCAACACTTTTTGGGTACATTGACTCAAAGGCGTAATTGAAGGCTTTTGAGCATGTCTCATAGCTTGATTAAAGCTTTTTGCTTGTATGAATCTTCTCCAACATGTCCCCATTACCATTAAAGTTGACTGAAGAGCCTGTCTTTGTCCAGAATTGTACCAAATCTTAAACATAACCAAAAAAAGAAAGAAAGCACATCGGTGTGTACATGTGGCAGCAGTTGCACAAGAGTATGCGCGTATGTTGTATCTCAGCTCTCGTTGGCCTTTCTACCATAACGGATGCTTCCGTTAGCATTAAACACCATCAAGATCACTAACGCCTTAAGTAGTTATACCACGTTACATGTGTTAATTGTAAATACGCCCCTTAAGAGTTCTATTTTTGTGACTTGACCCTGTAGTAAACAAGCTGTCACTGAGATTTAAATCAGTGAAACGTGGTAAATTGAAAAAGTGCCCTCATAATGGACTTGTTACAGAATAATTAAATAAACAATACCATTGTGTGCCAGTAGCACCTGCATGGTAGAGGATTGAGGCTTTTAGTGTCATTATAGTGAGTTTTGTTCATAAAATGCATCTGTAGATAAGATGATCGAGCTTGTGTCAATTAGAAGTTAAAATCCTTTAATGCATCCTTTTAGTCACCTGGTGGGATCACATCCCAAATGAAGTGCTTTATGGAGATCTGCTACCACTCACATCAAAAAAATCAGATCAAGGAGATTGCAGCTAGCGGGGCACTGCATTTGCTGCCCAGACTTTGCGGCGCACGACAATCTTTGGGGGGGGGGGAAATCTTATTGCATTGCAATACTGGCCTGCAGTCTGTGAAGGAGTTAAGAGCAGTTATGCTTGACAGGCCATCCCGGTGCATCATTTTTCCCATGGAGACCCAACAAGATGGTGATGATCATAACCAGCTATAACAGCTTCAGCAGTTTTTGCTACAGAAGCTCTTCTGTATGATCATTCCAGATGTGCAAGCCTTCACTCCCCATGTCTATCAGTGTATCTTGGACACCCATGACACTCTTACCAGTTCACAGATTCTCCTTCCTTGTACCAACTTTGGTAAGTACTTACTACTGAATCCCAGGAACACCCCACAAGATCTGCCTTTTTGAAGAATAGACCAAGTCATTTAGTCATCACGTTGTGGCCCTTGGCAACATCATTCATGATTCTTGTATTTGCTCATTTTTTCTGCTTCCAACACATCAACTTGTAACAATCTAACATCAACAATCTAATACGTCCCACTTCACAGACCCAATAATCAACTGGGTGCATTCATCTCCAGAACAGCAGGGGTGTTTCTGGAATGCAGTGAACGTACCTACCAAAGGTGGTCTGAGTGAGATGGTACGTTTGTACTGAATCCTCAGAAGAGCTAGTGTAGTAGAAGGTTGTCAGTACACACGGTGCATTGCGCCTTGCTATCTATAGGGTGCCACAGATCTGTAAGGTGGTTTTAATGTAATGGCTGAGCTGTCTATCCTCAAAAATATACAGTAGCAGTCAGTTTTGGACACACTATCAGTTTAGATGAATGATTAGGATTGTTAAAACCTTGGACGTGCTATAGCTACACCCTTATATGTTTGCAGCATTTAAAAAGCTTAAAGAGCACACTCACTGCCTTTGTCTATGAAAGATAATATTTAAGCACCATAAGATCCTTAATCAGATTACTGGTATTGTAGGAAGATGATGTAGTTCCTCCTCTTGGTGTTTATCTACTCCGAGTTGAGGATGCAGTCTGCCTCACATCGATAAGTATTTAGAGAAGTAGTGCAAAATGCTATCATTTCAATGTCACTCACAGTTTATTTTAATAATTTTATATTTGTATTTTTAATGTATTTTGTAATGTGTTTATTATTATTATGTGGCAGCTTAAGAGCAGGCACATATTACTATTCACCCTAGAAAACTGGTATTGTTATATACGTTGTGCAGGAACCCTTTTCCATTCGACAACGTTCACCTTTCTGACCCTACCATCAGAGAGTAGGAAAGGCGAATGTTGTCCAAAATAAAGACAATGTTGTACTATACCTCCCACCCGCTCCACAACCTGCTGATCAGTCACAGGAGCACGTTCAGTCAGTCTTTCAAATCCTGTTGACTCGTGCTCAACAATACATTTAAAAAATGGCGCGTGCAACTAGTGTGAAAAGATGTAGGTGTTTTTTGTAAATAAAACTGGACACCAAGCTCAATGCATAAACTACTCATTTGTTACGAATAAACCAAAAAGTTTATTAAACATTTTAACAATGCATATTGTATCATGGAGTAAAAACATTGTACTTCCGGTTTCAGTTTCTATAGTCGTTCCAGCGAAGCATAAGGTTAAGTACAGAACTCAAAGGGAACGATCGTAACAAAATGTTTTCCTCAGAAGTACAGTATATCAAAATCAAATCAAATGTCACATTATGGACAGATAATATAGCGTGTAACTTGATTAAAAGGTTTTGTGTTGTAATTTCATTCTGCCAATTCATTGGTAACTACTGTTTTTGGAAATAATGCGTTATAAGGGTTTAAAGCCCTCTTGTTTATGTAGGGTTATAATAGGCTGCTATTATTCACTGCCGTAATACATTCACACACAAACAACAGCACACTTTTCACTAAGGTTGTTTATTTATTTCCGCAAAGGGGAAAAATTGTCTTTGACTGGTCACCGTCTGCAGCCCGGGGCAGACCACCATTTCTGAGAACAATCCACATACACACTCGCTCGCTATGTTTCCCCCCATACTCGTAAAACAGCTTTCTCTCAAACATCTCTCTCCCACACACACACACACATGCGCCACTCGCTGTGTTTCCCGCTTCCATTCCTGTAAAACAGTTAAAGCTAAATCAGGTTCATCATTTCTCTCATTAGGTGAGACAAAATCAGTTAAGTAATTAGAATTGATTTATCATATTTTTCTTAAAATAACCTTTCTGTCTTATTGCTCACTACTACTTCGTTCCTTTTTCCTCATTCTCTTAGTATTATTATAATTCAAAGCCTTGCTTTTCTTTCTTTATATTCATTTAATTCTCTTCTTCTCAATATCACTTTTCTGAATAATAATGTCACTCTTCACTCACATTGTTATAGTTGTATTTAATACCATAGTACCCTCCTGTTGTGAGAAGTGGACGTGAAGTGGACAAATTCTAAATGTCTGTCTTTAGATGTCTGGATTGATTACTCAGCCTGGTGTTTTTTTTTTGTCTTGATATAATACAGTCTACTAATGTTATTATGCATTATATGACTAACTGGGTTATCAAATGCTGGCCATGTCTCTCTCTGTCTTTGGTAAGAGGATGTAAAAGAACCCTTGCTGACTTTCGCCGCTGCATTGCCGTCAGCATGTTTCTGCCCTGCGATGGCCTGGCGTGCTGTCCAGGGTGTACCCCGCCCTCTCCCAGAGTCGACTGAGATGGGCGCCAGCCTCCTCGCGACACTAATTAGGATTAAGCGCTTCAGAAAATGAACGAATAGATGAATGTTTTAAGGAAAACACGATTTTTCTATCCAGTCCCCAGTATCTTGACAACACTGTTGTTCTTTGTATTAATACTTTATTTAAATTGGTTTGAACACTCTCAACTAAAAAATTTGAATTAGTTTGCCCTGCCTCCCTGAGTCACAACCTTATCACCACCTTTTTTGACACAGCTACTTAAAAAAATTCCTCACAGTTTACACAGGTTTCTGTGTTCTACAGTTCAGCACGCCAGTTTTCACAAATTTTCTGGCCGCAGTTGCAGCCACAGACATTTTTCTAGTTGTTGTTATTATTCATTCATTCATTTTCCGAACCGCTTATTCCTAATGAGGGTCGCGGGGAAGCTGACGCCCGTCTCAGCCGACTCTGGCGGAGTACACCTTGGACAGCTCGCCAGGTCATGGCAGGGCCATCAGTCACACAACCATTCACATTTGTTGTTATTATTATTAAATGTTATTGGGTGGCACAGTGGCGTAGTGGTTAGCCCGTCTGCCTCATAGCTCCTGGATTAAAGTCTCGGCAAGAACGTTTGTGTGGGTTTCCTCTGGGTACTCCGTTTTCCTCCCACAGTTTAAAGCCATGTACGTTAGGCTAGTTGGCTGTTCCAAATTGCCCCTAGGTATGAGTGAATAGTTTTGTTTGTTGCGCTGTGATGGTCTGGTGCACTGTTCATGTACCCAGCCTTTGCCCAGTGTCGGCTGAGACAGGCACCAGCCTTGATTTCTGTTGTAACTCTTTTTACATATTCTGCCATTTGTATCTTACATTTCCGCTGCTTTTATGCATTTATTTGATTGTTGCAAGTAGCACATTGTCTGTAGTGCAATTCATTCATTTGCCAAACCACTTAATCCTACTAACCAATCTCAGACTGCGCTCGGTGAGGGCGAGGTACACCCTGAACGGCTCTGTAGTCCATCACAGTGCACAAACACTTGAAGTGCCTAATTAGCCTGATGTGCCTGTCTTTTGGACAGTGGAAGGAAACCAGAGTACAGGGAGGAAACATGCAAACGTACAGAAAGTTCCTTGCTGAGCCCGGGCCTTGAACCCAGCGCCTTCTTGCTGTGAGGTGAAGGTGTCAGCCACTACGCCAATATTATATACTATTGTGTTGTGTTGCATGAAACTTGTGTTCACTTGCCTCACTTCATAACTGACCAAAAAACACCCCCCCCCACCACACCCCCACCCCCTCTCGTTCTTTCTCTCATGGTGTGCGCCTGTGTGTGCGTGCGTGTCTCTCTTAGGTAAGCCATCATGATTCCTGTAACCGAGTTACGTTATTTCGCCGAGACACAGCCAGCATACCGGATCCTGAAGCCATGGTGGGATGTGTTCACAGACTACATATCCATTGTCATGCTGATGATCGCTGTGTTCGGCGGCACGCTGCAGGTCTGTTCTCTTATCCATCTATGTTTAGCGCTTTCTTGTTTTTAAAGTGAATGTTTACGCAGGAGAAATGAATGAGATGTGGAAGAGGCACACCATGTCAAGATCATTCTGTGAGAATAGGAAGAGGTGGAAACAGTTGATGAAACACGTTTGTTTGTGTAATAAGTGAGTGCTCCAGTCACTTCTCTGTATGTGTATTTCGGACAATTTGCTCACAGTGCTTTCAAATGGAAACATGTCGGTGTTTTCCCGCTCTTGTACAACCAAACACCTGATGGCTCGCTGAAGAGGAGATGAGACGTGCTGTCTGAGCTCGAGCAGTACACGTAATTGCCACTGTTATTACAACTCTGATCTCGACTTGGGTGTGGGTGAAAGAGAGAGAGGTTTTGTGCGCTTTTGGTTTCCGGTAACCCAGGACCAGACGTTCCTGGTGTGTTTTCCTAACCTTAAGACTAAACTCGGCTCCCCACTGGGCGCTTGAAAGTAAATGCCCTCTCTGGACTGCATGTCATCTAGTCATCTAAAGAGTTACCCAGGTTTTTCCCAGATACAAGGCCAAGCTTACTTTAAAGGCACAGACAGCACTTGTTAAAAGTTATTTCTGTTCAAGTCTCCAGATTAATTTCTTTCTCCTGTGCAAAGTTTTAGGCCAATAGCTTCTGTTTTAACCGTTTTATGGATAGTTCTTTGAAAAATTAGTTTCACAATGATGTCATCAAGGCCCAAGTTAACATGTACAAGAACAGGAATTGTATGTATGCCATTTGTTTACAGAAATGTGTTGGCGGAGTTAAAGGGCTTTGATTGAAATCGTTTCCTGTGCTGTGTGGCGAAAACAGTAGTATAATAAAGCCATACTTCTCCGTGTTAATTTGGGCCTTGATGACGTCGCCATTCAATGACTCGGTTTTTAACGTAATCACTTATAAAATGTTTAAAATAGCAGCTATTGGTCTATAACTTTGCACACAGAAAGATTTTAATATTTAGTTTAGATTGAACTTAACTTTCAACAAGTGCTGTCTTTTTTTCCTTTAAAAAGCAAACCGCCATCCAGAATAAATATTGTAGCACAAGGGTTTATTGTAGGATCAAGCCTGGCTTTAGTTAAGCATCTCTAGAGATTTAGTTATACAGATAATTTAAGTGAAGGAAGTTAATTGGAACCGTGATTAGCGTCAGATTTTGCAAGAGGGGTCAACATTTTTTAGCCCCCACCCATCGGGAGCTAGAGGAATGGGTTCCGTCCGTCCGTCTGTACGTCACACTTTAGTTTCCGGGCATTTACTTGCCATGCGCTGAAGCTGGGGCTTTCAAACTTGGTATGCTGGCTTACTACTATGAGTGCTAGGCTGAGTTTGTATGTGAGTGACCTTGACCCACTTTTCAAGGTCACAGAGGCAAAACTGTACGTTAGGTTTCCGGACATTTACTTGCCGCACACTGAATCTGGGGCTTTCAAACTTGCTATGCTGGGATTATGGAATGGTCCTTTCGGCGGGAGTGTCTGGACCCCTGTGGTCTATTTTTTTATTTTCCTTCATTCACCTTTTAGCAATAGGGTCAAAACCAGGGGATGAAAGGAGCAGAAGCGGTCACATTTGCTCTAAAACATAATCTAATCTTTTGGCTGTAGGTAACCCAGGACAAGATGATCTGCCTGCCATGCAAGTGGGTGGTAAATGGACGCTGTGGTATACTAAACACCAGCACCGTCATCTACGGGCCCGAGCCACGTGGCATCCAGTACGAGCTAGACCGACACCAATACAGCTACATGGACGCCGTGTGCTACGAGCACAAATTGCACTGGTTTGCTAAGTACTTCCCGTACCTGGTGCTGCTCCACACACTGGTCTTACTCGCGTGCAGCAATTTCTGGTTCAAGTTCCCGCGCACGAGCTCTAAACTCGAGCACTTTGTCTCCATCCTACTCAAGTGCTTCGACTCACCGTGGACCACTCGCGCCTTATCTGAGACCGTAGCCGAGGATAGCGACGCCAAGTCGGCAGGCAAAAACGATGCCAGTGACAAGAAGGCTTCAGGTGTGAGTGATCAAGACGTGGAGGCTAGCATGCCCATGCTGCAGCGCACCAAATCCCGCATCGAACAAGGTATCATCGACCGCTCGGACACCGGAGTGCTGGACAAGAAAGAGGGAGAGCAGGCCAAAGCGCTTTTTGAGAAGGTGTGTGTCTAAAGTAAACACTTAGAAGCCTATCTCAGCTGACACTGGGTGAGCGCAGGGTACACCCCGAACAGCTCGCTGAACCATTGCAGGGCCGAAACACAACCAACCATTCACACTTATAGCCATACCAAAGGGCAATTTGGAACAGCCAGTTAACCTAATGTGCATGTCTTTGGACTGTGGGATAAAACCAGAGTACCCGGAGGAACCTTGGAGCAGAGGGAGAACATGCAAAATCCACACGCTTAAACCCATGAGCTTTTTTTGCTGTGTGGCAGACGTGCAAACCAGTACACAACCGTGCCGCCCTTCCCACAGGAACAAGAATGCTAAGCACAGTTTCTAACAGTCTCCCATTGGCTGAGATTGCAAGGCACTATCAGCGTTAGCCAATAGAAAATAGTTTTTCAAGTCTCAAATTTTGTGAAATTTTGTTATCATGCCATGAAAATAATAATAACAATAATAATGAAACCAAGCGTCAATCAAATCAAGTAACAAAACTACCAGGTATTAAAAAAGCAATAT
The DNA here is from genome assembly GCA_039654305.1 of Porochilus rendahli. Classification (NCBI taxonomy): domain Eukaryota; kingdom Metazoa; phylum Chordata; class Actinopteri; order Siluriformes; family Plotosidae; genus Porochilus; species Porochilus rendahli. Next base: position 18,829,551 of record JBCNYG010000024.1, read on the forward strand.
AAATTGGTATGGCTGTAACATAGAAGTGTTATTTGACCTGGCACACAAAATGAAGCATCCACTCTGAAAACCTATGGTAATAGTGCCGTGGCCTCTGCAGAACACTGATATGTGGTCCAATGTCCCAAATCAGGTGTCAGCTGTGTATGTGTTTATATTAAATGCATGCTTTGCTGACTGTGCAGGCAGCTCTAACAGTGTCTGTCCCATGTTTCTCATGGGTGTAGGAGTGTTTAGCTCCCTTTCAGAGTACGTGATGTTGAAAATGTGTACAGCTTTCAGAGATGTGAGGTGATTTAGCCCTAAAGAAGGACAGAGAAACTGCTGAGTGGGTCATCCAGGCTAGGTCATGTCCTTATCTTTCACCTGTTCAGCAATATAACCAATGTCAAAGGGCATTAAACACCCGCCTTCCCTTTCCTCTGGCATGGGGTCAGACCCAGTGTCTGTCTGTCATGTTGTCCTGCCAGTGTGCCATATGACCTACACACTGTCTGACCCTGGGACATCCTTCTTGTTTATTTGAATAACTGACGGGGAATGATTTCTCATAGGGGGCGCAGTGGCGTAGTGATTAGCACCTTCACTTCACAGCTTGAAGGTCCTGGGTTTGAGTCCCGGGCTCAGCGACTTTATTTCTGTGTGGTTTGCTATGTTCACTATGTTGTGCTTGCGTGGGTTTTCCGTTTTCCTCCGACAGTCCAAAGACATGCACATTAGGATAAATGGCTGTTCCAAATTGCCCCAGATATGAGTGTGAATGGCTGTGTATGTAGATTCGTTATCATATTCGTTATGGGAGTACTGTTAACTACTCAATTCTGATTGGTCAAAAATTCTTCAAGGTAATTCTTAATCATGGTCTCCCAATAACTATAAATAGATTATGGATACAGAATTTCTGTCCGTCTAACTCCACTTTCTCACCAGGTAAAGAAATTCCGCATCCATGTGGAGGAAGGAGACGTCGTCTACCGCCTCTACATTCGCCAGACCATCATCAAAGTCATCAAGTTCGTTGTGATCATTAGCTACACAGCATACTACGTGCAGTTCATCACGTTCGACGTGAAGTGCAAAGTGGACATCGAGCAGCTCACGGGCTACCAAATGTATTACTGCGCACACCCTCTGGCCACTCTTTTCAAGATCCTGGCCTGGTTCTACATCTCGCTGGTCATCATCTACGGCCTGATCTGCATGTACACACTGTACTGGATGGTGAGCCGCTCACTCAAGCACTACTCGTTCGAGTCGATCCGCGAGGAGAGCAGCTACAGCGACATCCCTGATGTCAAGAATGACTTTGCCTTCATGCTGCACATGATCGACCAGTATGACCCGCTGTACTCCAAGCGTTTCGCTGTCTTTCTGTCCGAGGTGAGCGAAAACAAGCTGCGCCAGCTCAACCTTAACAACAAGTGGACGCTGGAGAAGCTTCGTCAGAGAATCACCAAGAATTCACAAGACAAGCTCGAGCTGAATCTATTCATGCTCAGCGGCATTCCAGATACAGTGTTCGACCTGCTCGAGCTTGAGGTAGGCGCTGATGCTAGACCTTTAGAGATAAAGAGCCTACTTTAGAGTACCTACTGTTAGAGTTTGATGCATTAATGCAGTCAGGTGCATTAGTATTTGGACAGTAGAGCAATTTTCATAATTTTGTCTCTGCATGTGCTGCAACAGTAGATTTATACTGCAGCAGACATGGCATTGTAGGAATTACAATTGATCCCAAGTGGCAAATTTGCATTTGGCAGCTGTTCATGGAAACAGTCAACGTGCTCATCAGTGCAGGCACCCAATCAGCATAGCCCACTCAGTCTTCCGCTAGCTTGGATTACAGGCACGTGTCACCACGCACAGCAAAATATAACAATTCTCTTGCACACAAGTAGTACAACTTGAACATACAGTGAACATACAGTGGAAAAACAGGTCTTTGTTTCAGATTTATTGCGGTGGTGTACAGCGGCAAAGTTACAAAACCTGTGTCGCTGTTTAAATATTTATGGGTAGAGCTGCCAGTTTAAGGCTTTAATTAGACAATCTGAAGGGTTGTTTTATTTTAAAGTACTGCTTCCATTATTGACTAGACTAGATTTGGTATGATGCACTGGCTGGTACATATTTCAGATTCATAGGATTAATGGCATTGCCGTAGCAAGCATAATTTTACCAGTAAATACCTTGCTGCCGGTGTATCAAGTGACCGTCCCTGTTCTATGCTATGATACCACTCTAAATTTGGCCCTTTCTATCCATCCGTCAGGTTCTGAAACTGGATCAGATTCGCGACGTCACGATTCCACCCATCATCGCCCAGCTGACCAACCTAAGAGAGCTGAGGTTGTACCACACACCAGCTAAGATCGAGGCTCCTGCTCTGGCCTTTCTACGTGAGACCCTCAAATCCCTACACCTCAAGTTCACGGACATTAAGGAGATTCCACTCTGGATCTACAGCCTGAAGAACCTCAGAGAGCTCCACCTGACTGGCAACCTGAGCGCCGACAATAACCGATTTATCGTGATCGACGGCCTGCGGGAACTAAAAAGGCTCGAGGTGCTACGGCTGAAGAGCAATCTCACCAAGCTACCTCAGGTAAGATGTCCTTCACAGGAAGTATTTAAACAATAAAAGGCTTGTGCATGTGAATATACTCAAATATTAATTAATTAATTTATTAATTTAATAAACCAAGCCAATATTGTCCTTCTCTTTCTAGGTGGTGACTGATGTAGGCCTACATTTACAGAAGCTCTCCATCAATAATGAAGGCACCAAGCTGATAGTGCTTAACAGCCTGAAAAAGATGGTGAACCTGACCGAGCTTGAGCTGGTGCGCTGTGACCTGGAGCGCATCCCTCATTCCATTTTCAGCCTCCACAATCTACAGGTACGTCTTGGCCTAGCCTACCTCTCAAAACGCTCAACTGTGTTGTACGCTTAACCAGACACAACTATTGGAATGGTGCCTGACTCTCGGTGGAGCACTGCTAAGTGGGCTGCCTATTACATGGGACATCGCACAAAAACTTGTAGACCATCAACCAGTTTATAGCGGAGGACCATAATGAGAGAAACTGGTATGGCATCGATCTGATTCTTTATGACGCACGCATTTCCCTCTTATTTGATGATGTCAAGTCACGTGACTTATCCAAAACACTCTTCTGTTACCCAAGACTACTTTGGTCCAGTTTGGTTGTTCTATTACTTTTTCTTCCAGATATATGATTTATTTTTTTTTTAACTGTTAAAGCCATTATGTCCTTCTGTCTATATGTATGACGTCCGTGTACGCATGGGAACCTTGTGGTTTGTAGCTACTTTCTATTTTATCTCAAGAAGGGAACATTGTCAGAAACCAAACTTTGTGTGAAGTTGTCTAGGGGGTATAAGGGAGTGGGCTTTGTTATTAAACATATGATTGACATAAAGAAATTACCAACCTTGTGATCCTGGTCTGTTTTCAATGTAACCTGCTGTATTACTGTAACAAGTTTACGCCAATGCAGAATTCATTTCATTCCCATTTGATGCATGGTCCATTTATTGCCTGACCCTGTGTGCCTTGTGCAGGAGATCGACCTGAAGGACAACAATCTAAAGACAATCGAGGAGATCATCAGCTTTCAGCACCTGCACCGACTGGTGTGTCTGAAGCTCTGGTACAATCAGATCGCCTACATCCCCATCCAGATCGGCACGCTTACCAACTTGGAGCGCCTTTACCTAAACCGCAACAAGATTGACAAGATCCCTAGCCAGCTGTTCTTCTGCCGCAAGCTGCGCTACCTTGACCTGAGCCACAACAACCTGAACAATATCCACCCTGACATCGGACTGCTGCAGAGCCTGCAGTATTTTGCTGTTACTGCAAATAGGGTGAGGGCCAAACACACACACACACACACACACACACACACACACACTTAATTAAGATCAAATAAACCACGAAATGAGGATCTAGTGCTGTCCTGGGTTCGAGTCCTGGGCTCAAGCATTTCTATGTGGAGTTTGAATCTTCTATTTCTGCCTGCGTGGGTTTCCTCTGGGTACCTCAGTTTCCAACTGTCCTAAGACTTGCACGTTAGGCTCACTGGCTGTTCCAAATTGCCCCTAGGTGTGAATGTGAGTGATAATTGTTGTGTGTATTTTGCTTTGCAATGGTCTTTCAAACTGTTTAGAGTGTACCCCGCCTTCGCCCAGTGTCGGCTGAGATAGGCTCCAGCCTTCCCACCACCCTGATAGTAGGATTAAATGGTACACAGCACCAAATACGGTGCAGTGCCATATTTTATTTATTTATTTATTTAAACCAAGAAAAGGTTTCAATCTGTTTAATTATTTATCTACCCGAATTCTGTGTAATCTTTAACGGTTGAATCTTCAGTGACCTTCTTGTCACGAGGGTATTTTAAAGAGCGTGTGACCACTTGGACACAGGACAAAGTATAACATCATCACTTTGCATTCTCGCTTTGTTTATGTACCTCCATTACTGCAGGCCCAACAACCACACAGTACCCGATCGACAGATGACATGTGGCCCCCGCTGGGTCCAGGAAGATTTATTTGTATAACCATCATGGTAGGTGGTTACAGTATAAATACTCGACTACTCCGATCCATCACCAAGCTGTGTGTCTTCTCTGGATACCTTCCAGAGCCTTGCATCAAGTGCAGTTGTTTTCCAGACACCTTGTCCTTCAACAGAGCCATCCATAAACGACCGGATCATCAAAATACACTGGCTGGAGTATTTCAGATTGAGAGCTTTGATAAACAGTGTGCGCCCCAAAGGACACTTTATTGTTCTGGTTATGACACCTGCGGACGGTTGATGACCATAAGACGCTGGCTTATGTCTTTATTTGGCTTGAATATCCGAGCGAGATCGGGGAAACGCGGCTGAAAGGGATTGGGAGTCAGATGTGTTCTGTAAACAGGAGAGAGAGGGGGAGAAAGAGAAAGACAGAGACAGACAGACAGACAGAGAGAGAGAGGGAGAGGCAGAGAGGAAGCGAGATAGAGACCGAGAGAGAGACAGAAAGAGAGAAAGGGAAAAAAGACAAGAGTTATAGAGCAAGAGAGAGAGAGACAGACAGACAGAAAGAGAGAGGGAGAGGGGAATAGAGAGAGAGACAACAAGAGAGAGAGATACAGAAAAAGAGGGAGAGAGCGAGAAAGACAGAGGGAAACAGAGACTGAGTGAGAGAAAGAGGGAGGGCAAGAGACAGAAACCGAGAGACAAAGTGAAAGGAGAGAGACAGACAGAGAGGGAGTGAGAGAGAGACAGACAGAGACAGAGATAAAGAGGGAGTGAGAGAAAGAGGGAGACAGACAGACATACAGAGATAGAAAGACAGAGTGAGAGAGAGAGAGGGGGGAGAAAGAGTGAGAGAGAGTGCTTTGGTGATGCTTAGAGACATGAAGCGAGGATTTCTCAGTGATTCAAATGAATCAGGTCGTCTTTCATTTTGCCCCCTGGATACAATCCTCTTGCATTTCAAAGCCTCCATTTTGATGCATAAATTCACAAACCCAAGCTGCTGCTTGAAGCGAAAAAAGAAAAAGAAATATATATATATATACATAAACAAACAAACAAACAAGTATAGTCTGGCACTGTTTGAATATCTATCTACTCTGCATACAAACTCTCCAACCCACACAACGACAAATTAAAGACAATCTGAACTTGAACTTGACCTTCTTTACCGTGTCAGCTCAAGTTAATTCATCAGTCGTTTATTTATTTATTTCATTTCATCATTGTGGTCAGCGTATCCCCCTTACAGCGAGAAGGTCCCGGGTTTGATACACAGGAACACTTGAGCCTGGGCACAGTCTGCATATTCTCCTTCTTCTGGGTTTCCTCTGGGTATTCCAGTTTCCTCCAACCGTCCAAAATACGTACACGTTATTCTAACTCGCTGTTCCAGATTACCCGGAGACGTGAGGGTAAGTGCGAATAGTCACGCGTGTGTTGCCCCGGCGATGGTCTGGCGTGCTGTTCAGGGTGCCCCCCACCTTTCGCACCGTGTCGGCTGACACGGGCTCCAGCCTCCCCGCGACCCTAGTGGGAGGGTGCGGTTCGGCTTGCGAGCGATGAGGGGTGGGTGAGCAAACAAATAGAGAAATAGTAACGATACTGAAGTCACAAGAGAGAATGCAAAACAGGAGGGAGTGGAGAGGGAAGAAGGGACTGATCTGGAGAACCGTGCAGCGCAGTGCAGTTTGTCGCCCCCTAGTGGTTCTGATTTACAACGCTGGAGAATGATTACTGGCACGAGCTCTGAGTAGGAGTGGTGAGTGCGCGCGCGCGTGTGAGTGAGAGAGAGAGATTGTGAATGCGCGCGCGCGAGAGAGAGAGAGAGAGAGAGAGAGAGAGAGAGAGAGA
>JBCNYG010000024.1:18836060-18847875 GCA_039654305.1 Porochilus rendahli
ACACACACACACACACACACACACACACACACACACACACACACACACACACACACACACACACACACAGATTCTCCTCCTGGTGAATGTGAGCTCTTCAGCTCCATGACCAAGCATTCAGATGATCTTGTAGTAATGTTATGACAAAGCTGAAAGTTTCTACAGACGTGTTTGAGTCTACAATAAATGGACAATTATTTGATAAAAGGTTGTCAGCTTTAAGGTGCACATTCACTAGCAAATAAACAGCCTTGTGTTTAATCTTCAATTAAGAGATAACAAATCTTTGTCAACTGCTGCATGAACAATGAAAATCAGTTTAGCAGCTCTCTGTTTAGCAACAATTATAGATAAGTACAAAAAAGACAACTAAGGTAACTCCACTAATCCTTATATGTGCATATACCCACATACACATGAATACACGTACACATATAGACACACATACATACATATATCCTGTATATGCAAACACACTTGCACTTAAAGAGTAATATTGCACTGTCCAGGAAGATGGTCTGAATGATGATTATTCAGTCAGTGTGTTTGACGGTGGTGGTGGTGGGGTTACATATTTAACATGAGTCTGTTAGTTTTTGTTTTTAGCGTCCTGTACCTTTTTCCGGAGGAGAGAGGGATGAAAGGGAGGTGTTCAGGGTATCTTTATCAGTCCCTGATAATTCCACTGGCAGACTTCAGAGGAGAGCCAGTGGACTTATCAGGGACTGATAATGATACCATGGACACCCCCTTTTCACTTTTATGGAGTGTTTTGTACGTTGGGAGTTTGAAGAGGTGCACCCAGATGTGGATATGTGTTAAAATAGCTATTTTATGAGACCTGGCAAAGCATGCATTTAAAAAAAGAAAGATATCCAGACACACTCTGTCTTGTCTTTCTTATTACCCAACAAACAAACTACATGATTATTTACTATTTTCCGGAAACGGTGGTCTTGTTTTTTGAAAGTATTACTGTGTTGTTTCAATAATGCAACACGCATTGAAGAATCATCCTGACTGGGTGTCTGTTCAGCTGTTGATGCAAAATATGTGTAAAATAAATACAGATTGCAATAGTTTTCAAATCACAAGTATGTATTTTTTTAATGTATTTGGGCAACCAAAGTTAATAGTGCAACAATAGAAAATCATAATTTTATACTTGGGATCTTTGGGGCCTCAGGCAGCACATTAAATACAGGCATGAGGAAATCACTGCATGGGCTCAGGAACACTTCCAGAAATCATTGGTGGAATTTTGTTATAAAAAAAAAAGTGTTTTTTTTTTTTTTGTTTTGTTTTTTTTAATTCATTCACTCATTTATTTATTTATTAGTATGTGAAAGTCTTTACATCATAAGTCAACATCACTGTAAAAATTAATGTCACTAGCTATGAAATGGATTTCTGATCAGTTTCGTTTAAGACCCTTCCTTCTTTCCTCTCTCAGATCGAGACGTTACCACCTGAACTGTTCCAGTGTAAGAAGCTTCGAACGCTCAACCTGGGAAACAACTGCCTGACTGCGTTGCCGTCGCGTTTTGGCGAGCTCACATCTTTGACTCAGCTGGAGCTGCGCGGTAATCGGTTAGAAGGCCTGCCGGTGGAGCTGGGCGAGTGCCGCATGCTGAAACGTTCAGGCCTGGTGGTGGAGGATGAGCTCTTTAAGACACTTCCTCCTGAAGTGAAGGAGCAGCTGTGGAGAGCCGACAAGGAGCAAGCCTGAGACTGAAATGAGGTGGACAAGAAGAGGGCAAAAATAGAAGCAGATGAAGCTGCGAGAAACTCTTATATTAATGTTTTAATATTTAGTGTTTTTTTATATATATATTTAGGTTGTTTTTATATATTTAGTGGAATACAAGGTTGATCCTTGCTTAAAGCAAAGAAAAGAGGAACGAGAAAGTGGAATTATGGATTGGAAGTGAAACAGGCCTGTCTACACACGCAAAGTGCAGGGTCACAGGCCTGTACATGCAAACTGTAAGCTGAGCTGCATGCAAACTTTGTGCTTTATCACCTAAAAACTTAAAGGGCCAGTCCTAAATTCTGAAAAAGGGTATTTGAACTTGACAGCCAAACAAATATACATCCCGCCACCTCATATTAATGGACGCACATTGATATGAACGATGACTTTCCCCATGTCCCCTCTACCAAAACCCATTGCTTGCTGCTGATTGGCTAGAAAAATGTTGTGTGCGCACACCGAGCCACTTGGTTTAGTTTCCATTTGGTTGTGAATGAACACCGTGTGCGTGTGCGTGCGTGTGTGTGTGTGCGTGTGTGTGTGCATGTGTGTGTGCGTGTTTTCCTTTTATCAGCACGCACTAGGGCTTGGCAAGAAAACAATAGCGATATGTATTATTGATTAAACATTTCATCAGTAAGAATAAGGAAATTGATCAATGCAAATGTTGAAGCAAATTAAAAGTTTTAAATGCATTGAATGCAAACTGCCAGGAGAGCATATAGCAAACATGCAAATTTCTGAGTGCATGGGCAAATCTTAAGTGGGCTCACAAAGAGCCTGCCTTACATCGTGATAACAGCCAATCAGTTAACAGCTGTAATGTTCAGTTTCACAATCAACATGGGGCAACACCCAAACCACATGAAGTGAAGGAATGAGCAGTCTCTCCGACCTCAGGCACCAACATGGTGTGCTACGTGTGATTTCAGGTCGCACTGGAATCCACTTCACACCAATTGAAATTTGTTGCCATATCGGAAGTGTGCGTGGTGCTGGGATTGCGGTGTGAGCACTACAAATCAATGCTTAGGTATCCTAGGATTTCTCAGCAAAAAAGCGGTGACTTGGTGACGTTGATTACTATCCTCGCGATAGTGATCGCACCCTGTGTAATATTCTACCTATGCTCTGCTGCCTGTGCTCACATCCATGTCATCATGATCAGTTATTTGGCCAATCCTTCCAGCACAGCATGGTTCCTTTTGGCAACAAAATGCATTATGTTAATTTTGTGATGTCCCATGTAATGGGCGGACCATGTAACGGTGCTCCGCTGGGAGCCAGACTCTGTGTCTTGCTCTGTCTTTTTCCTCTGTCTCTTTGTCATAATGTCCTATTTATCTATATGTCCTACATACTGTGACATCGTCACCTACTGACCGGTCATTCCACCCACAGAGCTCTGCTTCTAGTTATTAGCGGAGCTCCATGGAGCACCCTAACCACAAAACATTGCTTTGATGGTTGTCATGCGTCTGCCCCATGTCTGCACATACTGTTACATACAGAACATTGATTTCACTGATGCTGATTGGCTGTGTGTCGCTGAGTTGCATGACAACGGTTGTTAATGATGCTCAAACTCGTCTATGCATAATAGTAATAATAATAATAAACAAACACAACTTACAAAGATCTTACAGGGAGCTCCGCCTTTAGGCAGTGCCTAAATCAAGATGATACTTATTTACCACTTGTAGAACATTCTCGTTCTTCACACTTATTTGCCAAAATGAAGTCCCTCCCACACAAGTAACATTTATGTTTGTGGAAACTGTGGAAATTGTTTGAAAATGTGGTTAAATGAAACATTTTTCCATTAAAAAGTTCATTACAGATCAAATTGATCGTGCTAAATAGCATCTATGGATATAGATACAGGTATCACTTATAGGCGCATTTCGCCCAGCCTTAGTGCGAGCACACAGTACAGACAGCTAGAAGGCCATTAAAAGTGGCTTAAGCCAGATTAAAATCAACGATTGTACCTTTAGGCTAGGATTTCATGGAGTGGCGAATTCTGATGAATGTAACATTTATTTTTCCACCCTGGTTTGCAAACAGTTGCAACACGGGTTGCTAAAGTTCCCCACACAATGCTGGGAAGGGGTTTGCTTGCCGTTTTTTATAGGATCGGATCCATTAATCATTCTTTTCCTTTTTTTACCTTTATCTTTTCTTCTATTGGAGGATAGCTACAGCAGCAGCCAGACTAATCAATTCTTCCTCAAGGGTAACAGCTTGTTCGATTTCTTCCTGACAGAAATCCATATCCTGGAAGTCCCTCTTCTGTATCCGGGGAGTGTTTCACCCTTTTGTTAGGGTTGGGTTGTTCAGTTTCAAGATACGCTTGACATCCATTCATCCATTCATTTTCTGCGATGCGGTGAGGTTGGAGCCCATCGCAGCCGACTGTGGGCGAGGTCTGGGGTACACCATGGACAGCACTCCAGGCCATTACAGGGCAGAAACATACTGGTGGCAACCCACTGGCGTACTCTTTTTGAAAGACAGCAATGGTTCTTCTACATGCCTTTCACCATAGACAGTGAGAGACAATGCAGGCTCGCCTAACATTCGCCTGGTATTTTACCAGGAGTTGGCATAAAGGCCCAAACCGTGGCAAGCAGCTGCTAATGTTCACCAAGTGTTCTCTGCAAACATTCGCATGAATGTTGCTAAGTGACAGCGGTGAACCCTGATTTTCACCTACATGCGTCAGAAAAGTTGCCAAATCCAAAATTCGCCTTGTTCTTCAGCATTAGCCACTCCGTCAGAAAGCTTTAAAGTTTAATGGAAATTGTAAAAAGGTCTGTAGGGCTTATACACTCGAGCCTACAGGCTCATCAGAGCCAGAGCTTTTTCTGTAGCGTGAAGTGACAAGCAGTTCATCATGGATGGGATGCTAGTACATCACACATTACCTTCCCAGTATTTTTACTGGTACCCATTTATAATGTTGGGTGGACAGGGCACACCTGTGGTCAAGACCGTGTCAAGGGGTCTCAGCACAGTGGGGGTCTAATGGGCACTCAAACCCATGACCTCTCCAATCATGAGCCCAGCACCCAAACCACTACATCACCGGCCCCACACTTAAGGGAAACGGAGGGACACAAAATCTGTTTAAAAGGATGCAACCACGCTCCACCCCCAATGCTTCTTCAGTGTAATCAAAGTCTTTTGTTTATAAGTGTGTCTGAGACACAGAGGAGCAGTCACCAAAAAGGAGGAGAAGGGACGATACAGTTCTACTCTCATCATATCTGTTGTTAGTAAAGATGTTGCGCACCTTTGCCTTAAACTCCTTATAACAAGGTTATATCTGAGGATTTTCTTTTGCCAAAAAAGTGGATAAACGCTATCTGATGTTCATGCGAGATGATGTGCATCAATGTTTTCTTTGTCTATTAACTGTAATGTTTCTTTTTGTCCAGAACAGTCTCTATCATGTCCATACGATTATGCTAATAAATGATTCTGAAAACGATTCTCACAAACGTTTGAATTCAATTTATTAAGCTGCAATAACCAAGGCACAAAACCACACCATACCTTCACATCACACTCACAAATACTCTTCATTCAGATCTTTCATTCATTATCTGAAGCGCTTAATCCTAATTAGGGTCGCAGGGAGGCTGGCACACATCTCAGCCGACTCTGGGCGAGGTTGGGGTACAACTTAGACAGCTTGCCAGGTCATTGCAGGGCAGAAACGGCTGACGGTGACGAAAGCAATGGTTCTTTTACATTCTCTCACTACAGATAGTGAGAGACATGGCCGGCATTTGATAACCCAGTTAGCTGCACTCGGGGGACAGCAGTGACTTCCCAGTGACAGTGGGGCTTGAACCCCTGACCTTGAGATTAGTAATCCAGCACCTTAACCATGTGTACACACACACACACTCACAGCTACATATTTTGGTGTGTGAGTAGGAGTATTTCTGTGTTGGTCCATGCGCAGCTATTGTTCTATCACACAGAGGGCCTCTTGTTCATTAGAGACCTAGTACAGATGGTCCAAGATCAGATCTTCACCACTTGGGACAGAGAATAACTGAATGATTATGAGCTCAGTTTAGAACACAGCAATAATACCCTCACTGTCCACTTTATTAGGAATGCCTTTGTGCCTGTTCATTCAGAGATGACGGGCTGTGGGGCCTCAAAGATTTTATTTCCAATTTTTTTCTTTCTGTCCTCACTCAGTTCTGTTATAATAAATTGAAACAAATAAAGGCAGCATGATGGCACAGTGGTCAGCAAGGAGGTCCTGGGTTCGATTCCCCGGCTCAGGCATCTCTTTGGGGAGTTTGCATGTTCTCATCATGCTTGCATGGGTTTCCTCCAAATACTTTTTTTTCTCTCACAAACCAAAAACATGCACAGTAGCCTAACTGGCTGTTTCAAATCACCCGTAGCTGAGAGCATGAATGGTGTGTGTGTGTGTTGGCCCTGTGATGGCCTGAGTGTACCCTGCCCTTGCCCAGAGTCGGCTGAGATGGGCACCAGCCTCCTCGTGACCCTAATTAGGATTAAGCGGTTCAGAAAATGAATGATTGAAAATAAACTTCTCACGGAGGGTTGGAGTGAGGTGAGATTTGGAACTGCATATCACCGATCACCTGATGATCTTCCGCCAAGGGGGTTAAGTTTTACCCTCGGTTTGTGTGTTTAATTGTTAGCAGATTTACATACACACAAAAAAGGTATGTGCAGATTTTCATGAAATTGCAGCCAGAGGTGGAGCTTCGATTAAATTTTGTAGAGGATCCGGATCTGACTTTTGGGAATGTTTTACATTTTCATTAAGATGTGCGTCAAATGTTAGAATTAGGAACAACTAAGAGTGACTGACTGTGGTGTGGTTCTTGGCAACAGGTGAGCTTGTTACAGTCTTTCATAATCTGCTGCTCTTCTGAATGAGGTTTTCATGAAATACTTTTTCTTGATCAGGGAGTCGGAGGAGAATTCCCAGACTGGTAAACCCTTCTTATAACTGTGGTGAGTCCACCAGCACAGCCCAGACTGCAGTAACTCCAAACTCATTTGGAGTTTTGAGAAAAATGGCCTCAAAATTAATAATTTTTTCTTTGAAGAAGTATTTAAAAAAATGTAACATGTTTGGAGTTGGGTGACATGGTGGACTTGATGGTTTTGTGTGTTCTCCCTGTGCTTGTGTGGGTTTCTTCCAGGTACTTTGGTTTACTCCCACAGTCCAGAGGCATGCACAGTAAGCTAGTTGGCTGTTCCAAATTGCCCCTAGCTGTGAGAGTGAGTGGTTGTATTTGTATGCAATGGTCTGGTGAACTGTTCAGGGTGTACCCCGCCCTCATCCAGAGTTGGCTGCGATAGATGCGAGCTTCCCTGTGACCCTAATTAGGATTAAGCAGCTTAGAAACCAAATGAATGAAATTTTGGAGTTACACTGGAAATTTTAGGCTCCATCGATTCCTATGGTTCCATCGATTGTGCTGCTGTTACATTTACATTTGGCAGACACTCAGTTACATTTACCAGTTGTATACAACTAAGCAAATGAGGGTTGAAGGGCCTTTGCTCACCATGGTGGTACTGGGACTTGAATCCCTGACCTTCAGATCAGTAATTCAGAGCCTTAACCACCACTTGAGCCGCCACTGTCACATGATTCTGGCTGATTGGATAACTGTGAATACGCTGCACATTTTATACAAGTTATTTTAATCATCAGAGTGGAAGAAGGCAGGGACTGCAGCTCCCTCTAGTGGCAGCTGTATAGCATCTTGGATGTTGCAGTAACATTAAAAAAGAAAAGACAAGGCACCATAAAAAAATCTAAGGTCGAAGCTTGATTAAAAGGTGGGGGGAGGGGTGGTGTTTACAATAATTTTTATTATTTACTATTCTATTTTAATAATTTACTAAATAGGCCAAACATGGAGCAGAAATGGATGTAATTTTTTTTAAAAAGTATGTTAAAAGGTATCAAAATGCTGTGTATGGGATACTTTGTTATATGGAACTTAAACTTGGACAATATCTCCTTTGATTTTTAAACAATTAGAAGCATTTGAGATGAGGACTTACAGGCGCATACTATGAATCATCAATTTAAGACCACATTAAGAGGTCCTCAGAAGCACTAACACCAAGAGGGAGCAGACAGTGATAATATAAATGAGAAAATTTTAATATTTTGGGCACATGATTAGTTCTAACAACATTCAAAGAGTTCTACTGGAAGGTTTGCTACAAGAACGAGAGGATGACCAAGAACGTGGATGGACAAGGTTTAACTACCATAATACTGTCTGAGCTCCACATGACAGGATGAAATGGAAAACTGTGTCATCCAACCCACAGTTCATGGACTGAACATGAAAAATAAATAATAATCCCGCATTTTGGCTCTGCATTTTAACCCATCCAGTGAACACACACAGGAGAACCAGGCAGCCACAATGTGGCACCCAGAGAGCAGTTGGGGGCTAGATGCCTTGATCAGGGGCACTTCAGTCATGAAGCTGGAGGAAGGGAAATACCCACATGTCCTGCTGGTCAAGGAATTGAACCAGCAACCTATTGGTCCAAAACCCGCTTCACTAACCATAAGCTGCCCCATATATATATATATATATATACACACACACACACACACACACACACACTACCCACTTTACAGTTTCCACACAGAAACACCCTCTTACTACAAATTATCATTGCAATAGAATAACTTGATGTTAAACTATAGTGAAGTTTCTGATACATGGTTTGTATTTAATCTGGCTACTTAATAAGCTCATTTATGGAGTTCTGTTTGTGTTCCAGACAGAAACTGCTGGAGGCTGAGTAAGAATGTCTGTCTGAATTGGTCTATAAACCAAAGCCGAGAACCCCGGACTAAAGCGTGGAGATGATGCACTAGTACAGTCTGCAATCGCCGTTAAAAACAAACAAACAACCCACCTCACTTAAAATTTTAAAAACAAGTAATGAAAATGAGACTTTTTTCTGTTTACCCTGTGGAAGCACAATGATCGTACAACATCCAGTTTTAATAGATAAAACGAGAAGGATTCTGTGCATGAGTTTCAGGTTTTTATTGGGAGTTTTCTGAAATTATACATGTATATGTATAGCAAAGGTAATATTTGATAGACTATCTGGTCTCAAGTTTCACATACACATTCTTCCAGGCTCTACCCCAGGTATGCGACGCACGTGCACTCAGCTGTCCCACATGGTGTTCAAGAAAATGTGACTCATCAGTCCAGGCCACTTTCTTGAGTACTCCATGATCAAGTTCCACTGCCGGAAGGAAGGGTCAACATGGGCCCTCTGACCGGTCTGTTGGTACCTGCTTAGAAAGTCAGTGGGTTTAATGTTATGGCTGATCATTTATCAATATGAACAAATACAAAGGTGTTTATTTTTAAATATATTTATATGGGATATTTATTTGGATGTTAACTGATGAACTATATATATTTATATAGTTCATCAATTAATATATATTTATAATTTGCCAGCCATTTACTCTTGTTTGAGTTACGGTGAAGCGAGGGGTGAGACTATTGCATTGTTTATACTGTCTATAGTTCAGATTATTCATGTCATATTTTCATATTTTTTATACTGTAGCCAGCAAATGCAACTACATTTCTTTCTGTACATACCTGTATATCTGAATGACAATAAAGCAAAGTCTGTGTCTAGTCCCGAGTGTGCATACCAAACTGGTGACACTTTCCTCTAGCAATAACTTGAGGGTGTCCCATGGGTGCTTTTGTCTGTCTGTCTTGATGTGCCAGTGTGTCACATGGCCTAAAAATCACATGACACGCTTACAATTGACCTACAAACTCTGTGACATCACCTACCGACATACACACTACCAAGTGTAGGCACTAGTATGTTATCTAGTAAGTATGCTATACAGCGGACCAAATTCCATATCTACTGACTCCCGCATTCTGACATCACCACCCACTGATGAACCTACACACGCTTTTGACATTATTACTTGAGGCCAGTGTGTCACATGACCTACATAGTCTATGATGATGTCACAGAGAGGGACTACCTTCTCTCTGACAAGAAGTCCTGGCAAAGTGTCACGTGATCTGCACACTCTGAGGTTATGTGACGGAGAGGGTCTTCCTTTTCCTTTTTGAAAGGATGTCCCAGCGGTGTGTCACATGACCTACACACTCTGTGGTGATGAATTAGTCGTGCGATGTCCCACGTAATTAGTGATGCTCTCTAACTGCCTAAATTGTCGTTCCTAAGATCGGCCTCCATAGTCATTGGAAGGTGTGCTCTCGCTACCATTGCTATCGTTTAGAATTGTGCTGGGATACTAACAAGTTGCTCAAGTGCAAACCTGGTTTTAGTATAAAAAAAAAATACTGTCTATATTTACACTAAGGAGGCGCAGACACAAGATTGCACAATGAGAGGCAGGGACTTTTGTGATGGGCACTGTTGCATATGCATTTTATATATATATATATATATATATATATATGTGTGTATGTGTGTCATGTGCTTGTTTACAACCCTCTGTGTGTGTGTCATGTGCTTGTTTACAACCCTCTGCTAAATTGTGCAGCTCTTGGTACATTGAGTATGTCATATTGAACTGGCAGTGTCTTCGTTTAGAAAATTATTTCTTAAATTTCACTTCCACACTTTTTACAAAGATTTTGACATTCACTACAACATTCTTATCTGGAATTTGTTCTAAGCAACAAACTGAATTTTACAAGAATTGCAAAAAAAGAGCACTGCAGCCCATAATGGTGCTGAAGTCATGTTGGAAAATCATGTTTTTTCCCTTCTTTAAAACTTTCTTCTCTAAAATTTTTCTCATTCCTACTATGTCAGAGACTGAAATATTTTTATTCAACTTTGTAAATAATGATTTTATTACCATAAAAAATCATCCTGCAAGTAAATATCACTTCATGACATATCAATAATGTCCACTGGAAGCCATGGCCTATTTAAAAACTTAAGATAGAAAAGATATTAATGAATGAGACCCAGTGTTTATAGATCACCCACAAAACTGATACCCATACCTATCAGTCTTGTTTTAGGATTGCAAACACATGCCAATTTACCCCAGCTAAGTAAATCTGGCCCCTTGTTTAAAAAAAAAATCATATTTTGGTTAACTGTTATGAACACTGATGTTGGCACCTTAATAGTACGGTGTTGTGCTACTATATTACTGGTGTGTGTGCTAAAGAAAAAATACCTTTAATTTGTCTCTGCTGTACTTCTGCTGGTGTTTGTTCTGAGGAAATAACTTAGCCTGTTCCGTTGAGTTGCCGGAACAGTTTAGCATCGAAGTGAGGAGTGAGGTGCTGTAGAAAAGAAAGTTATGGTGAAGAGCTATAAAAGAATGATAGTTCTATAATATTCAAAGTCAAAATTGACCTGTTTGGCTCCATTAATGGGAACCAACATGTTGGACAGGTTCTTTTGGCTAATTAGTATATATAATATTCTATGATGGCCCAGGTGTGTGTTTTACTAAGCATTTAAATGAGCACTAAAAGAAAAAATGAAAACAATAATAAAAGCACCAATTATGCACTGTTTCTTTCTTTGTAAGAGAGTTGTAGTTTTATATAAAAAAACAATTAAAAAGTGTTATTTGCACTGGAGAAGAAAGTCTGTCAAACTGTCTAAACACACTGGATTTGGAAAATCATCGGAAGTCCTCCTGTGTCCTGAGCGTGATCCTACCTTACGACCGAAGGCACTCTGATATTCCGTGTGTCGATGCTTATCTGCAAACAGAGCGCAATGTTTGCTCTGAATTGACGTGGGTGGGAAGTGGGTATTTTTGACTGGAGCTCGTCGTGGTGGGGAAGGTTTTGTGCCAAAGTTTTGTGTGTATTCAGTCCGCCATAGAAGCTCACTATAGGAACAGGAGTCAGAATTAGAGAAAGATACAGAAAATAAATAAATAAATAACTATATATGTAAATATATATATATATATATATATATATATATATATATACACTGATAAATTAATAAGCAGTCAGTCAGTCTTAT
>JBCNYG010000024.1:18858009-18875246 GCA_039654305.1 Porochilus rendahli
CACACACACACACACACACACACACACACATATACACACACACACACACACACACACACACACACACACAAACAATACTCACAGATCAAACCGAAGGTTCTGTCTTTCTTCAAAGAAGTAGTCCAGAATAAACTTGCGCACAAACTCTGGGTTCAGTGTGTTATCTATGACTTCTGTCCTCCCAAACTAAAACACAAAAAAGCAACAAAATCAGTGATCCTGGTAGCGGCATAGTCCACCAGCCTTTTTTTTATTTATTATTTTTTTCCTCATTAAAAATCTTTCTTTACTGTAAGGAGTGTACTGGCTATTGTACCTGAATATTCACACAATATATACAAAATATACACAATTTCCTCTGGGATAAATAAAGAATTCTGATTCTGATGTTCACTGTTTTACATAAGAGAGAGAATGTTTTAATAACGAAACATCTTATTAAACACATTTGTGAACTTCCAGTGTTATTGAATCAGATGTGCAAAATAGGACACAATATACACACATACACTTGTATGCAGGATATAACAGTACGCAAGACAATGTCTTTCTGCAGCACTGTGCCAGGCATAATAATAATGATGTGTACTCTTCAAGACAGCACAGAAAAATAGATGCACCTTTTGTAATAGATTCTTGTCAAAAAGTGCCCAACTCAGTTTTTGAATGTGATGTGCTATAAAAAGGTTTCCTCAGATGCAGATACGTAGGGTACTTCTGTAAAAGTAGTGAAGTAGTAATTTCGGATATAGTGCATTTTAACAGCCAACACCAATGTAATGTCATGTGACTTCTGCTTCTTATAACAGTAAGCATGTGATCATATAGTTACACAATTCAGACTGGTGACTATCTATAAAAGGCACTGTAAACCACTAAACAGTTAACCAGCAAGTTAAATGCAGAAGTCAAAATTTCCCTTGCTGTATCAATACATAAGTAAAAAAAAAATCCTGTTATAACTGTTATTCTTATCATTGCACACTCATAAAATTGCTGTGCTATCTAGTTGTTGCTTTTTTAGGCAGTATTCTTGCTATGATCTAACTGTCTAAGATAAATGCTGTAGTGGGATTGTCATCCTCCTACTCCACCTAGCAAAACAATATGGGTGAAAAAACTGCTTCTTGACTACCGCTTCCTAACTATAATTATGTAGATATACTAATCATATGACGTTTACCAAATCAAAATCTTTCAATATCACATACCTTTGAGGGGCAAATGTATGTGAATCTTTGTTTCACACCCCCTTGCTCATCAGTAACTGCTACTAAACAGTTCCAGTAACATTTAGCCCATTCCTTCAAACCAAGCTGCTAAAATTCTGGGATGTTGTTTTCCTCACCTCAACTGGTAACACAACATTCTTAAGTGAATTAAGGTTAGATCTTTGGTCTGGCTATCCCAAACCTTTCAAATCTTCAAACGACAGCTGAAAACATAACTTTTTCTAGGTTTACTAAGCAGTACTTAGATTAGCACTATGTTTTACACACACCCAAAAAAAAAAAAAAAAAACCCTGCACACAACACCTATCCACTGAGTTTTTGACTGATGGTATACTTTGTCTGTGTCCTGACAAACCAGTAAAAGAATATATATTTGCTGATAGTGACTTTAAAGCACTACTGTAAGTCGCTCTGGATAAGAGCGTCTGCTAAATGATGTAAATGTAAATGTTTAACACCCGAGCCTACTAGCTTATTAAGCCAATGTTTAATCCCAATTTCTGTAGCATGAAGCACCTAGGAGTTCAACTGCTCCTGGATGTGACACTAGTCCATCACAGGTTACCTTCCCAGTATTTTTTACTGGTACCCATTTATACTGCTGGGTGGACAGAGGCACACTTGTGGTTAAGACCTTGCCCAGGGGTCTGAGCACAGTGGGGTTCCAACGGAGAGTTGAACACACAACCTCATATTTTCCAAAAACAAGGGGGTAAAAGCTATTAAAAAATTTTTTTTGTTAATAATTTTTTAATTATTAATTTTAATTATTAAGGATAGGAGAAAACATAGCCAGATAGACCAACTTTGAATGATGGACCAAGGCGAATCAAAGGTTTTTTTGGAGATTGATTTGAACGACCGTCCTGCAAGGAGGCCAGACCAGACTAAAGTTGATTAGATGGTTTCAAGTTTAAATACCAGTCAGTCTAGTGAAACCTGCTGTGGTATGTTTCGGGGGCAGGAAAGAAAATTAAAAGAAAGGAAGGAGAATTTTAGCCCAGAGGTTTTTGCATATCGCACTCATCTATGGATGGCACCAGGTGTCCTGATAAGGTGTAGAACAAGCATTGGTCCTTAGTCGGGCCTTGTCTGAGAGCTTCTATTATTATTCATTTATTCATTTATTTCGGAACCTCTTAATCCTAAATAGGGTCGCGGTGGGGGTGGGGGTGGGGGGTCTGCCGCCCATCTTAGCCTACTCTGGGCGAGGGCGGGGTACACCCTGGACAGCTCGGCAGGCCATCGCAGTTCTATTATTATATAATTTAAATTATTGGGTATGTTTTGTCCCACTGTACTGTTCACACAGTTTTGTTTGAATTGCAGTACCGTGACGATGGCTACCTTGTGCTGGAAGGAGTCTTCAGCCCAGAGGAGTGTGAAGCGCTGCGAGAACGAATGAGTGATATTGTGGCAAAAATGGATGTTCCAGGTCACTGCCGCACTCAATTCTCTACCGATCATGATGAGCAGTTGGAGAAGCAGGTAATAATACTCTAACATTATTGGTAAATTAGTCAGATTTAGGAGCAATAACAAAAAAAAAATCAATAATCCCTTTTTTTTACCTTTTTTGTGTTCTGAAATAAAATTTGGCTTGGATAGATGCAGGTAAGATTTTAGATTACTGAGGGGTGACGAATTCAAGGAAAACAAATCACTCTGTTATGCATTAGGAACATTTTTCTTCCATAGTTTGTGTCCACTTATTCCACTACAAATCAAACCAAAACTAGCCTGACTGATAACTTTAATCCTAATTTGAGCATCATAGGTGTGATCTCTACTACAGCATGACTCCGCTTCCATTCATACAGATGGCATGAGGGTTTACTAACTGTTTAGATGTATGTGAAAGGGATGCAAATCAATTGCTATGACTCTTACAGTCACCACATTACAAAGCAGGTGCACGTTGGTGGTTGATTTTGGACATGGAAGATGTTCTTTTCCCACTACATTATGTTCATTGCTCTAGTATAGATCCAAGACTTGTAGGTTCTGCATCGAGATGCATTGAAACTCCTATATTTCGGCCATGTTGGTTTTTCCTTGAAATTGTCACCTTTCTGTAATAGTCTCCCTGAGCTACTAGTAAGAATTTAGTAGAGCAGATTAATAAGTAACAATTATTTGCAGCAGGTGCAGTGGATGTCGCTGAATCATCCCAGAGCATGGAACATCAGTGTGACTATTTAATTCAAAGATTTCCACAGGGCCTAAGCAAATAACTGTTTTAGTATATACTACACAGGAACATAAGTAAAAAAGCACCCTAAAACAAGTTTTATATCATCTTTAATCATTATGGATGCGAGCAGGTATATAAAATCTACGTAATGGCATCTCTTTAAACCCCCTTCGAAGTTTTCGTACTATGCAGAAAGCAAACTAAACTCTGGTTTTTTTTAACCATGACAGAGGCAGGTCAGGTCAGCTAAGGGTCCTGTAGCTAACGGTGTCTTTTTGCAGGCTACTCATCAGAGTTTATTATATACAACATAAGCATACCATGTTCTGCGAATGTGTATTTATACACTCATTAAAAATGTTAATATAAACCACGTGGAAACACAGGACAATGGTTTCTTTTTCCATTTTAAAGTGTGACCGCGACAAAATGAATGTCAGTCGTTTTGATAATGGCTTTTATCCCCCGATTGTGGACTAAAGAGGTCGCACCATTCCGATGCAGTGTATATTATGATTACGATTATGATTATGATTATGATTGTGATTATTATTATTATTATTATTATTATTATTATTATTATTATTATTATTATTATTATTATTATTATTATTCGTTCAAGTGATGTTTTACTTCTAATTGGTGGAAATTCATCAAAATATTATTGGTATTGCATCATCACCATTGTTTTAATCAAATATTTCATTGTTGCCTTCGAAAATGTTAAATGATTACTGCATGACTGGCACACGCAACATGACGTAAAAAATATTTTGAATGAATAATTAAACAATTATAGAATCTAGCTTCCGTGTGATATGGAGAATTATTTAGTCTTGGAGGGTGTTGTCAACAACCCCTTAATCGAACAGTTCTCTATATCATGCGTCACCTCAGTCAATAATTACTTAATAGTAGAAAACACTTTATAGTTAACTTTCCTAGGATACTTTTGTAGTATTTTTGTCCTTCTGTTTTGCTTTCTTCAGGGAAATACAGATTACTTCATTACAAGTGGGGACAAGATCCGCTTTTTCTTTGAGAAAGGAGTCTTCAATGAAAATGGTTTGTGATAAAGCAGTTTGGTTTGTATTTGTGGGTGAATTATACTATTAATTAAAATATTAGTATAACAATTTTATGTGCTATATATTTATTGTGGGGTGGCACGGTGGTGCAGTGGTTAGCGCTTACAGCATGGCCTTGGTTCAATTCCATGGCTTAGGCGTTTCTGTGTGGAGTTTGCATGTTCTCCCCGTGCTTGCATGGGCTTCCTTGGGGTACTCCGGAGGAAATAAAACATGCACAGCAGGCTAGTTGGCTGTTCCAAATCACCCTGAGGTGTGAGTGTGAATGGTTGTGTGTGTTGGCCTGACGAGCTGTCCAGTGTGTACTCCACCCTTGCCCAGAGTTGGCTAGCCTCCCCGCGACCCTAATTATGAATAAGCAGCTTGTAAATTAAATGGATGGCATATTTCTATTAATAAAATAGTACAATTACTGCTGAAATTCGGAAAAACATTTCAGCTTTCTTAATCAGAAAGATTAAGTATTTTAATAATAAGCTGGTAAACATTTTTTACACAGAATATTTACATTTAGCTTCAGAATTATTGACACCATTCATAAACTCACTCACTTTATCATTTGCTAGGCCACTTACTCTTACTAGGGTCACAGGGAGGCTGGGGCGTATCTCAGCCAGTTTGGGGTGAAGGTGAAGTACACCCCGAACAGCTCGACAGACCATTGCAGGGCTAACACACACGAAGACCCATCCAAACATAGGGAGAACATATACTCACTGCCAGGGAAAACACAACACAATTTTATTTGTAATATTTTCAGGGCCAACCTACCTGAGCACGAGTACTGGTATTTCAATGACCCTAAACACCTCAATGACTCATTTCCAGTAGCAGCACTCACCGTCCTACTTCACTGAGCATCGGCTTTTTGTTTTTTTTAGAATTCTGCAAAGAAGGGGAGCCTCAGTTTTGTTCAAACTTGCAATATGTTGACAAAAAGATATTTGTTTGTTATTTATTAATACTGTTCAAATAATGTATGTAATTATTTTTGATTTTGATCATTTTATTGACCATTTCAAGACAAAATATTAAACACACAATTTATTTTAAGTGTTGCGTGTTCATTGGCAGTGAGTATATAAACACACAGAAATGCCCTTGCCAAACCTGGGAAACCCAGGACCTTCGTGATGTGAGGTGGACGTGCTAACCACTATGCCACCCCACCTTTGATACATATTGGTAAAATGTCCTTATGGTTAATTTGTGTAATCTTAGACTAATCTATTCTAAATCTCTTATAGCAATCTATTTTTTAATTGAAGCAATTCTATAATTCTTAATACAAAGCATAAAATCAGTGAGGTTTTCACGATTTGATAATTTAAACAAAGATAATAAATGTTCATTATCCTTACTATTTATGATTCTGTAACAGTTAAGGTTCCCATTTAAATGTGAGATTTAAATGTATAATATTGACCAACTGCTTTGTACAGAAGGTTAGAGTTTCCTCGTACCTAATCTCTTCTATTGAGGCACTTGTTCAGACCACACTTTGTTGGATTTAATGTAAAACTGCATCATGGGGTTTTGCAAAAACTTTCATTTTAGAGATATAGAATAGAGATATAGAATCCATGCCATCTCGAGTCACACTGTTATTAAAGCAAAATAGGGCTCATACTTAATACTAAAGCTCCAAAATTCCAAAATTAATTACAGGATTCCACATTTTACTTAAGTTGTGGCCAGTGAAATAATTTGTAATGAAAATTGTTGTAATTTTGTGGTATGGGTTATGTCTGGTATGTCAAAGGTACTATATCTGAAGGACCATAATGCTCTTTAGTGTTTAACTTTATCTTATTTTTCTATCTATTCACAGGGGAGTTTATTGTTCCAAGAGAACGCTCACTAAACAAAATCGGACATGGTGGGTGGTGGCTTAAAAATTGATAACTAAATATCTTTAGCGTTTTCTTTAGATTACCTTTAGATTAAAAAAATCTTTAGGTTACCTTTAGATTAAAAAAATAAACATTTTTGTTGACTAGTTTGTTTTTTCTCTCACTATCTCGATCTTTTAGCTCTCCATGCTTATGAGCCTCTATTTAAATCTGTTACATTCTCCCCTAAAGTCCAGGTAAGGACAACTGTTACTGGTTTCTTTTTATAACTGTGGTATGAGTGTGTAAAACAGTCTTGATGGGGGGCATTTCTACTTTTTTAAAATTCTTGATACCATTTTAAACATCCCCACTCCTGAGTGGAGTACCACGGGCATGGATCATCATTTGGATGGTTATATCGTGCTCACTACGGTGGTCCTTATTGGTGGCAAAAAATTTAAGTTTGAGTAAAATTGACGGGCGCACATTAAATTGTTTGCATTCAATGTAAATACACTGGTAGTAAAATATTTTACATTTTGAATGATATGTAAGGTATGCTCAAAAATATGTCTAGTGATAGGTTTAATGAAATTGATTGAGTTAACCATATAGTAGTCTCTGAAATGCTAAATTACCATTTAAGAACTGTTTACATCCACTTACAACCCCCCTCCTTCATTCATTAACACCAGCATGGAAGCTTTTTTATTGTTCATTTTCATGTGGCATGTTTTCTCTCTCTGTAGAACTTGGCAAAAAAACTGGGTCTGAAAAGTCCTGTTGTTTTGCAGAGCATGTATATTTTTAAGGTATTGATGTTTTTGACTTTTTATCTAAAATGAAGCTGTTATATGCTGCTTTTCATTATAAATTGTTGAATATTAATATGAAATTTGTATAAACCATTTCATTATTAAGCTCAAGCATTATATTGTTTGTTTGTTTGTTTTTTTCATTTATCGTGAGCCTAATATTTAACTTTGGCACACACTAAGTTTTCCACTGTTTAAGTTAGAAGCTCTTTAGGATTTATCTAACATTTAAGACAATTTAACTTTTTAATATAAAAACAGCTGTATACTTTAGTATGTTCCAGTTTTGTACATATTTAACCTTGCTTGACTATGATTAAAAAAAATTAATTATATGCATTTTAAGGTTCTTTGACTTTGATCTTGATTCTAAGTAAAACATTTTATTAATCATTAAAAGGAGTGTGAGCCATAATTACCTTATTATGGCATAGTACTTTGAAAATGTTTCTACATGAACACTTAACAAGATTAGATTAAATTAATTGTTATTGCAAGATCATTATATTTCTGACTGATGACAACTCTGCTTTCTTTTATTTCTTTATTTATTTATTTTGTAGCAACCAGGCATTGGTGGAGAAGGTATGAGATTATACTTAATAGCAGTAACTTAATATTACTGAACATTTATTAAATTCATTATTATAATGTCATGTTTTCCCATAAATTAGTCTGTCTCTGTGTTTATATCATGGACTATTGTAAAATTATTATATAGATAAATAATAGGTGCCAGCAAAACAAATAAGTAGCTATCATTATAATAATCTAGTAGGTGAAGACTGCCCTGCCAAGCCAGATTGCAAAATATATATATATATATATATATGCTTTTCTAACTCATAACCCCTGAAGTGACCTCTCAGTTTGCCTAAAATTTTATACAAGTAATATTTGAAGTATAATATAACTCCAAATATGTTAAAAAATTTTTCTTTTAATCACCTTCCAGGGAAACCGATTAACGTTGAGGTCATTTTTCTCGAAGTTTAAGGTTATTCAATTTATCAACTTGTTTTAATAAGTTCTAATGAGAACTGGGATCCTTTTCACCTGTTAGTGACGCCTCATCAAGATGCGACCTTCCTGCACACAGAGCCTTTGGGACGAGTGATGGGAGTGTGGATCGCTCTAGAAGACGCAACCCTCGACAACGGCTGCCTGTGGTTCATACCAGGCTCGCACAGGAGTTAGTACCCTATTACACGCATGCACACTTATTCAACAAGAATAAGAATATGTGCTCCTGTATGTACGTTCATATGTATATATGTATTTTTATTACAATTTAAATTGCACCCTATGCATATGTCTTGCTGCTGTGAACAAAATTTCCCTCAGGGAGTTAATAAAGTCATCTATCTATCTAGTTATCTTTTTGGAGGGGTAAAGCTTGTGTTCTCGTGTGTGTGTGTGTAACAGATGGAATCACTAGGCGGATGGTTCGATCCCCAAAAGGCTCATTCCCTTTGACTGACTTCATTGGCCGAGAACAAAATTATGATGACGGACTCTTTGTACCAGCCCCTGTCAAGAAAGGTAAGAGTGCGGCATCTGTCTAAAGTTTAAGTTTAAGGAATCCTGAAAGACAGGGGTGCGGCATCAAACTACCAAAACATTTGCTGGATGTAGGCATTGATGATGGTCTCTATCTCTTGAATACAAAGAACAAAAGCTTCGGAGTGTTGTGCAAAACACTGTTATAACTGTTAACATGTATTGATTACTGCAGGTTTTACATGGACAATTGCCTTCAGTGATGTTCGTCACTGGAGAAAGTACTGTATATCTTTATGTGCCACTGTCACTGATGGTGGTCTTTAAGCTGTATTTCCTCTGGTGTCCACTATGACTGTCCAAGCGTCCTTCGCTTTGCTAATAGTTAAGTCCATGTACGGTATCTCCAGTCATTATTTCAGTCAGTAATTTTAATGATTAATGCAGGTGGTGTGGTTCTAATCCATGGTGAAGTGGTCCACCGGAGTGCTGAGAACACCTCAGACGCATCACGTCATGTTTACACCTTCCACATCATGGAGTCTGAGAACACGTGCTGGAGCCCTGAGAACTGGTGAGAAAGCATTGCATATTGACTAGAGTAGATACATACAGTTCATAGTGGTTTGCATGAAAATTACAAAGAATGAATTCGTCAACTGATGTTCTGATAATCTGTAACCATGTACACTTGCAAGAATGCTTAAATCGGTTATCTCGTTTTAGTTAGCTTTTTCTTATGTTCCTGTGTAGTATATAATAAAACAATTATTTACCTCAGGCTCAGTGGATATTGCTGAATATTATGCAATATCCACCTCACCTTTAGCAAGTAATTATGTCTTGAGACTGATTCACTATCAGATCGCACCATTCCTGTGTAGTGATAAATATTAACAAGAGCCCCTCCTGCTGGGCTTGCTGTAATACTACACTTCTTGTCCTGTCTCACAATATAACAGAACCTTACCGTCCAAAAAGAGGCAGCAATATCCATTCATTACTTTTTGTGTATAGCTGCTAATAAAGAAACCTTCTTTTGACAGCACCTCATTTGCTTCTTTCACTTGTTCTGCCTCTTTGTAGAGGACTTTTAGCTATTTGGCTGGTCCACTACACCACACCTCATCTATATGTAATATACATATACAATTATATTAGTGTTTATATCAGACTGTACCTCTTTTCTGTTTGAGAAATAATAGAAAATGTATCTGATATGTACATGTAATAAGCTGGTCCAAAAATGCTCTTCATCACATTTCTATCTTCTTTCCCCTATGATATTTTCTCTCTTACAGGCTGCAGCCAACTGAGGAGCTTCCTTTCCCATCCCTCTACACCTAAAATAACTCTGTCTTGCTTAAGTATATCCTACCATTTAATTACTGTTTTATTATCATGATGTTAGCTGGTAAGACATTTGACTGATTTTCTATAAGAAGTAGTTTGGTGCTTCTTATTTTTATTCTTTAATTTGTATAAAAATAAACTCATATATCATGTATAATGTAAAACTATATAATTTTGCAACATTTACCCACAGTATATTTCTGTTATTACTCAATATTTTAATATAATATTTGAATCATCATCTTCTGCTGCTTGTTCCTGGGTCGGGTCATGGCGGCAGCAGCCTAAGCAATAAGGTCCAGGCGTTCCTCTCCCCCAGCCACTTCCTCAAGACTATATCTAGTCGGTATCTCTCAACCTCCCTCACCAGCTCAGGCTCCCTGTACACCCCAGAGGTGGCATTCCATGCCCCAAGAGCCAGAGTCAGTAGCCGAGGGTTGACTGCCACCCGGTTCACACTGCACCCGACCCCTATAGCCCCTCCCCCAGGCCTGGCTCCGGGTGGACCCCAGTAACCCTCATCCGGGTAAGGGAAACTGTGTCCTTGAAGTAACACCCCTCATAGATGTGTTCTAAACCATGCTTAGTCTGGACCTTCACCTAGAACTTGTTTGCCTTGGGTGACCCTAGCAGGGGCATAATTCCCCTGACAACATAGCTTCCAGGATCATTAGAACACCCAAACCCCTCCACCACGGTAAGGTGGCGATTCTAGTAGGGAATAATGTTTTTATTTTAACTAATATAATAACGGCAATTAACTTAAAGCAGTAAATCAGTTAAAACATTTTAAGCCTTTGTAAAACCTATTAATCTAATAAGTGTGTATTTGTAATTTCAATACAGGGATCTGGATATTTGGGAAAAAACTTTTTTTTGTTGTGCAGTTGAGTCAGTAAGAGAGAGTGTTTACTGGGTGTGTGTACACGAAGTTAAACAAAATGGCGTTTCCATGGTGCAATAAAATTAAATAATTAAAAAAAAATTCAATAAAATAAAAATCAATAATTATCCCTTGTGCCCTTTCTGTCTTGTTTATTTTGCTTTTTGATTTTGATATATGGTATTAATAGCACAAGGGAAATTATTGCCCCTGCATTTAACCCATCCAAAGAAGTTTTGGTATAAAGCTTCTCACATACTGTATGTACAAGTAGCCACTAAATAACATTAACAATATTTACTAATTTTTTTCTCAATAATTGGATGCAAGCACAAGGGAAGTTACCAAATTTTCTTTTTATTTTATATACTTATTTTCCTCTCTCCAAATTCTAACTAGGGAATAAAATGTAATGTGGTTTAGAACCAGCGATTCACAGAAACTCATAAGTGTACTTCATAAAGCATGGCCATCTGTGAAATAAGTTAAACGCTTATGTTATAGTAGCTATAAACAGCAAAACAGTATCTCTAAACAACCATTCCTTTACCAGCCTCACTTTTTTATTACTATGAAAAAAAGGAGCTTGTAAGCAGAAATATACTGAAGCTTGCAGTTCCAGTTCTCTGCCTTTAAACATATTTACCTCTGAAAACGTGCTGAAATTGGAGAGTCCTTCTTACCATGTTAATAAAGATCTCCTTACAGAAAGTTTAATCACATCAATTATTACTTGTATTGCTTGATTCACTAAGAGCATTTGGAGAACTGGTTTATTGTTAGTACTAGATTGTGTCGATTGTCCCCGTGAGTGAGTTATTGCAGACGCAGTAATATAAACCTCTGATTTGAGTAAAATTGATGTTACTGCCACTATCAGGGCTGCTTTTAATATAAAATTAATCAACGTTGATTAATTACTGTAGAATGAAGAATTCAAAAGCACTGTGGTTCTCCATATTCCAAACTTTTTTCCTTTCTTTTTTGGTAAAAGGTAATTTCTCTCACCTCATGTATCCTTGCAAATTTCTGCTCTTATGTTCTACAGTCACTTCCCCAGTGGTTCATCCAAGAAATGTCACTTTTAAATGGCAATGAAATGAAGTCGGTTAGGAGGTTTTAAA
This sequence comes from Porochilus rendahli, assembly GCA_039654305.1. Classification (NCBI taxonomy): domain Eukaryota; kingdom Metazoa; phylum Chordata; class Actinopteri; order Siluriformes; family Plotosidae; genus Porochilus; species Porochilus rendahli. The sequence continues at coordinate 18,870,035 of JBCNYG010000024.1, forward strand.
AAGTGGAACAAAATGCACATGAACAAAAATAGGAAAAAAAGTGTGTCAACAAAAGTGTTTACAAGAGAACCTTACACACATCTGATTGTGTTTATTAATATTTGTCAGTACAAAATGTTCATCATTCATTTGTTTTATATTATGATCCCTACCCATAGATATTATACAGCATTACTGAGTACTGTATAACATAAAAATACAAGTATGCTCTACAGAGGATAAATCGATGCATACTTCTGCTTGTAGAAGATAAAAAAAAGATTTTTCTTTGCATGCATGTTAAGGACAGTACTATATGGGTTTTGATACTTAAGTGTCATAAAGCTCATTCAGCCACATCAAAAGATAACAAGTTACTGGGCACTTTTTCCCATTATTTCCTAACAGAATTTATTTTCTGATCTGTTATAATAAAACTGAATGTATAAGATAACTTTAACCCCAAGGACACTCGTAATCTTTGGATTTCCCTGAATATACGCTTTTTATACTGTATAAGTAAAGCTCTTACTTATAATGGAAATGGTGGACCAGTGAGAATGTGTCCAGGATATAAAACCTGAACTGAAAGCTGCATTTTCGAATAAATAATTCAATAAGTAAAAACACTTCAGCCTGCATACTACTGTTTTTCACTTTAAAATAACATTGTGCTAAGAGGATATATAAATTAGGGCCTACACACCAGCCCTTATCAATATTCCTCGACAATACTTTAAGCAGATTTTCCCCAGAAAGTTTCAACATACCAAGCTGTACATAAATATGTTTCCTCTGAACATTGTACATTAGAGGTCCAAAAGTCTGAATCTTCTGACAAGAACTGTTTTTTAGAATAATAAATAACCGTGTGTGCTTCAGCCCCAATCTGAAATGGATTTTGGAAATAATTTGTTCCACTTATAGTACTGTGCAAAAGTAGCCAACTTTTTGTTTTTAAGTACAAACTTTGCTATACATTTTAACTTTATGACTTGTACATTAGCAAGTTACAAAATAAAATTGTAGTTTTTACAAAAAACAATTTCCCAGCAAAAAAATTAAATGTTATGGGGGAATTATTATTATTATTTTTTTTAAAGGATCATTTTGCATAACCACCACTTTTCAGACAAAAATGTAATGTACGCTACTGTGCTTTGCCTGCAAATAGAGAAATAAGTGTGATCATCAAAATCTCCAGAACTGTGATTCTATAAGATGCTCAGTAAAAGTTAGCAGCTCATTCATTAACTTGTAAAACTGCATAAACTGTACCTGAGACTACTGTATTGTTAAAGCAAAACCAAACATCAACTTGGTTTTACATATTAATGTTTACTGTGCTTTATAGAATGTAGAAACATTTAATTCATTTATATGTAAATATAAAGCGTCAATCATTGTAACACAGCATTTCTTTGCAAGTGCTGAAAACTTTTGCACAGTACTGTATATCATGAAAATTTCCCAATGATTACGTTAAAAATTATTTTTAACAGCATTTATAGTTACATTTTCATGTTCTGGAACTTGTAAAAGACAAGTTATTCATTGTCAAATATGGTGCAGAAGCTGCAGTGTTATTTATGAACCTGTCTCCATTTTTCCTATCCCTTAAGGTTAAATGCAATTGGCCACAAAAGTTTAAAAAATTCTGTTGATTCAACTTAAAAATTGCAAAATGACAATTTGGGTTCCTTAATATGTTCACATCGACAATAGGGAAATATTAAAAGATGAACACCAGAGTAATTTGTCCTATAGGGAAAAATTAAAAGATGCACAGCAGAGTCCTTTACCGTATATGAAAGGTGGAATGATATCAGCTGGCTGGGTGACGTTATGGGGCAACATGCATCAGCACTGTGCCATTTCTACAAAACCTCGGGAAGTACGTGTAGGTACTTTTCTGTGGCAAGTATATGGAGTGATTGACTAAAGGCATGGTTTAATGTGTTTGTGCAAGGTTAAGGCAACCTTATAACAATTTAAAAATTAAAATTTTTATTTAAAAGATTTAAATAATTAAACTGTACTTAAATATTGCAAAAAGGAAATGTCTTGTGCATCAGTGTTGCAGATCTACAATATCCATCATTTTCACAATTCACAACTGTTACTTATTAATAATAATGTTAATTCTTGCATTAGTTCTTGATTCAGCATTAAAGCACTGTCCCGCTGTAATTCCCACTGGAGTTAATCTGGAACTAGATTATCTTATTTCATGCCACACTGCCAGAAATAAAGGTACAGTAGAAGTCCATTTCTGTTCCCCAAAGGTACAATTACAAACCTTCTCAGGCTCATTATTGGGCCTCAAGGCAACTGTAAAGCTTTAAAGGGCAAAAGCTACATATCTGTTCCCAGGAATTAGACAAAGGGCACAAACGAGTACCTTAGGGAGTCCTGCCCCAGTGGCAAAAAAGTACATTCTGAGAGTGCAGAGTGTTAGTCCTTTGTTCTCACAAACAATACAAAACAGACCAAGGCTAGATTCAAATAAACACACATGAAAACACTCAAAAGCATGATTTTGGGGGGTTGGTGTATTTGAACATTAAGTGAAAAGTTCCTCGGTTCCATTCCCAGGCTGAGGTGTTTCTGTGTGGAGTTTGCTTGTTCTCCCAGTGCTGGTGTGGGTTTCCTCCTGGTACTCTGGTTTCCTCCCAGCGTCCAAAGACATGCACATTAGGCCAAGTGGCCATGCCATATTGACCTTAGGTGCGAATGTGAATGGTTGTATGCATGTGTTGCCCTGCAGTGGTTTGGCGAGCTGAGCTGGGTGTACCCTGCCTTCGCTCAGTGTCGGTTGAGAGAGGTACCAGGCTCCCAGGCGACCCTAGTAGGGTTAGGCAGTTCAGCAAATGAGTGAGTGATTAAGTAGCTTGTTTATTCATGCCATGTTGTATTTCTGTACAGTCAAATTTGAGAACATTTCAGGTATCCATGAGCTGTTTACAGAACAACCGAATGGCGTTCCCTTTATTTTTGGTGATAGCAGCTTCAGTACTGAGAGGATATCGGTTTAATACGCCATCACATCTCTCAAATTGCTGTGATGTATGTGTCAGGCAAATGAATACACATGTAAGTTCCTAATGCAGGGTTTCATTGCTGTTTATTTACCTTACTACAGACCACAATATGTTTGTTCGCCATCCAGTTTCATCACAGTTTTCATTCATTTAAATAACCACATTACTACTAAAAATTTATGAAAAACAAATTAGAAATTTTCATAATAAGTTAAGATAAAGAAGATTAAAAACAGTTCTTCATAGGGGTTGCAAACTTTTGGACCCGGTACCGTATTTGTGTAGAGTTTGTGGTATGTACAGTGTAATGTATAGAATTCGGTTGGTGTAAATGCATGCTTATAACATCAGTAGCACGTATAAATACAGCGGCAAGAGAAGATTATCAATCTGTGATGTGTACGCCTCTAGCATGGCTACCATAGCTATAGAGCCCACAACCCATGTATAGCTGGCGTTTAGGTTTATGCTAGCATCCGCTATCAGGAATATGGCCACAGCGATGATCTGTGCAAACACAGAGGTTGCTGTACCCTCAAAGGTCTTTTTGGTGCCTGGCCAGCGGATCTCACCTGCTGTGCTTCCAAAAATCGATGCTACAGTATCTCCAACCCCTACAGCTAGGACCCCAGCATAGGGTGCCAATCCCCCAGCGCCTGGCACTCCTCCTTTTGACATGCATGGTCCTTGAGAGAGCCACACAGGTACTGAAATTCCCAAAAGCAGGTAGATATGAGTGAAGATAATTGGCCCCGAGTCCCTATCATCCAGAAAGAGCGCCAATGACCTGCGCAACAGCGAGCCCAATGGGCGAATCTGGAAGATACGCACTAATTCCAGGAAAAGGAACAATCCTAGACACGCAACAGCTGCCAGATGTAGTAGCGGGCGGTCAAGTGCCAACCCAGGGGCGAATGTTAACACAATAAGGAGGTGAAAGTATTTTCTTACAGCTGTGGAGGCTTGGTACTTCTTGGTGCCTTCTGAGCGCCGGCTGTTCTGCCGCACTACCACAACCATTGCAGCCAAAACAAGGAATATCCAGTATGCCAACAGCCAGAGACGGTCGCTCTTGTGAGTGAGGAATTCTAAAATCCAAATGAAAGGGTGGTGTCCGGTGAGGAGCGACAGCCAAGGAACAAGCAATCCCAAGCCAAGTACGGCTGTCATGACATGGAAAAAGGTGGATGCCGCCCATGTTTCGGATTCCATAAAGAGGAATAAGAGGGCAAACACCAGGCCAAGCAAAACCAATCCAGCTACGGCGACAGGGAGGAAAAAATGTAGGGGGTCCATGTTGGTACTGGCATTAGCACTCAATGAGCGTTTGATCAGCTGGTTGATCATGAAGCTAAGGCCACCCAAGATGAGCAGGGCTTCTCCAGGTGTGAAGCAGCGAGGAAGTAGATAGAGGAGAATCAGACTTAGGTAGACAAAGATTAGCAGCACCTCTAGCACCTCAATCACCTCTGAAACCAGGAGTGTTTGTTTGACCGTGTAAAGGATGGCACTAGTAGCAATTCCCGTAATCACACAGGTGTTGCTGGGCACTGGGCGCGTGATTCCCAGTGCGATCAGCGACAAAAACAATGCCAGCATCATCCCCGTCACCGTGATCACCATTGCAAAACGCTCAAAGTGGACATTACCAACAGCGACACAGCGACCCCGCAGAGTGAGCCCGAGCAACGGGAGTAGCATACTGGCTGGCAAGACGCCACTGTTCGCTGAAGGGCGGAACTGGAAGACTGCTGCTCCTGCTCGCAGAAGGCGATCCCACTTGTGCTGGACGTAGAATGCTTGGACAGCCAAAGCAATGCAACACCATGATAGCTGGTTCCACACGGCCACATGCACACACAGGACGATGGAGAATACCACCAACGACTCCACCAGCGCCGGATCCGTCTGCATGATGGGTGAACTTACTGACTTCGTTACTGACTTCAGGACTTCCTTGAAGAACGGAGATGCACTTTTCAGAACAGTTAGAATCTTGGGCTAAGGTTCAGGATCACCGACATGGTCCTCAACAGTGTCCCCTCCACCTGTGAAAGAAATACAACAAAATGATAACCATCAAAAACAAATCTTTTCATGATAACTCATGATAAGGGGCGGCACAGTGGCGTAGTGGTTAGCACGTCCGCCTCACAGCAAGAAGGTCCTGGGTTCGATTCCCAGCTCGGGCG
>JBCNYG010000024.1:18913933-18928784 GCA_039654305.1 Porochilus rendahli
TTTTCGCTTTTTTGTGTTTTTTTCTTTTTCTGTGTGTGTTCTCTCTCTCTCTCTCTCTCTCTCTCTCTCTCTCTCTCTCTCTCTCTCTCTCTGTATGTATATGTATGTAGGTGGCACCCATGTCAGTGTATGCTTGTTTAGGCAATGATGCAGCAGCCATCAGGGATGCATTCCTTCGACACATGCAGAGCAAAACTGTGGACCTGCGCGTCAAAGTCACCATCTTGGAGTTTCTCACTGTTGCCGTGGAAACACAGCCGGGTCTCATTGAGCTTTTCCTCAATCTTGAAACCAAGGAAGGCAACGAAGGGACAAAGGTCAGCAGTCATCCAAGTTTCAGTGCTCAACATGAGAGTTCGCTCTTCCCAGAATGCTCTGTGGCAAGTAGCAAGCTATAGACCTTAAATTGAAGTCTAGCAGGTAGCGGTCACCTTCTTCTAAAAAATAAATAAAACCCATTGCATTGGTTTCCGGGAAGAGTGGGCCAGCCACTGTTTGGGCAGTAAACCACTATACATTGACTAATCGAATTCCGTAACGGCGAGACCACTCTCTTCCTCACATGGTAGAATGCTTATAATCCATCAGTCTGTGCTGAACCAGGTTTTTTTTCACGAATTAGTATTTTTGTGGTAGAGAAGCCTTGAATGGGTTCTAGGTACTGCTTCTAGGTACTGCTTCCACATTTGTGTTCTCGGTATCTGAATAATTGCCTGTCTGTCAGGAGTTCTCTCTGGGGGAGTGGAGCTGTCTATCTGTGGTCCTGGAGATGTTGGACTCAGATCTGCAGAACCAGTCGTGGTGTCCTCCCCTGCTGCAGCGGGCAGCACTCGCCTTCCTCCATGCGCTCTGGCAGGACCGCAGAGAGAGTGCACTGTCTGTACTACGCAGCAGGTAAACACACCGCATAAAATTTTGTTTTGAGGACAGTAAAAGAGACTGCATTATCAGTGTGAAGCACAATGTCAACATTTGATACAAATAAAGTAACATTTCTTTTTTTTTTTTTTTTTTTTTCCTTATTCCATTTGGTTGAGCAGTGCATGCAGTCTACACTGAAATTATTGACAGAAACATTGTGTGGTTTGTGTAGCTGTGTGGTTGGTTTGCCCGGTTGTGGGGTTGGATTAAACCATCTTTATGCTGGTTCTTATTTTATTTTGATTTTTGTTCTTAGGAAGAGGTTCTGGGACAATCTGACCGCGCCACTTTTCGGGACACTTCCCCCACCATCTGAAACCACAGAGGTAAATATAAATATGTATATAAGGAATATCTCAACCGTTACATGATTGCATTTTGTATATACTACATAGGAACTGCATAATATGATTAGTTTGCTATCTCAGGTTAATTAACAATTATTTTTTTCTTAGTGTATATTACCTGGAAACATATGCAAAAAAGTACACTTTTATATTATTTTAACATTTTTAAAAGAGAAAAAACCCAAACCTAAAAGCTTGCATGGCTAGTTAGTCAGTTCCTATCAAACTGTGCGACGCTCAGTAATACCACCTTTGTGGAAAAGAATAAAAACAAGCACTACATCCTCACACAGGAACACCGTTGGGACGAGTGGTACTTACTAGACGTAAAAGAAACTGTAAACACAAAAGTGTCTCATGCATTAAATGCACTGAGCTGTATACTATCTGATAACTTGATAGACAGGATGACAATAATTCATGTCCTTACTTTTAACCTGACTTTGCTACTCTTTTGTTTAGCCGTGTGTTTTGGAGTCTTGCGCCTTTGTAATGAAGATCATCGGCCTGGAGATCTACTATGCTGTCAGGTTAGATGATATTACGCACAGTTTTAAATGGAATGCTGTAAAATTATTAGCGCTTATTGTCTGCCTTTTATTTCTGTACACCTGTACGTGTAGTTTCTAATGTGGTGACTGTGTTCTGTTTTCACAGAAGTAAGTGTGAAAAGTGTGAACTTTTACAGATTCACACTTGGTCTGTGTGTAAGAGTTATTTACTTAGTAATTAACTCTAAAGATTTAAAGCATCTACACACCCTGAATAAAATGGGAGCTTTTTCATACTCAAAAATGGATTTCCTCATTTGCATGCTTTCCCCCATGCTTGTAGGTTTTTTCCCGGTACTTTGGTTTCCTCCCACAACCCAAAGACATGTACACTAGGCTACTTGGGTATTGCAAATTTCCCCTAGGTGAGAGTGTGAATTGTCGTGTGGGTGTGTGGGTGTGTGTGTTGGCCCTGTGGGTTGGTGAGCTGTTTAGGGTGTACCCAGAGTTGGCTGAGATAGGCTCCATTCTCCCAGCAACCCTAGTAGGATTAATGAAATAAATTAATGAAAAACTTAGGGTGTGTAGACTTTTAATATTAGATTAAAAATCTTTCGTTGCTGTATGAAATAATTTATTAAAGTATATTGAGTGTGGGTGTATGTGTGTGTTGCAGCGGTAAGCTTGAGGACTCTTTGAAAGCTGCGCTCCAGCGTCTCAGCTCCCAACGTCGCTATGAATTTTGGTCTCAGTACGTCAGGGAGCTGGTGGGTGTAGCCTGTGAAGATGAAGAAGGAGGAGTGAGGTCACTTCCTGAGACTCAGATGCTCATCTCAGCATGGAGGACCCTACTCATACTCTCCACAAGCCATGTGGGTGCACTACTCTCAGACAGACTCGTATTAGCGTGCGCTACATACAAAGGAGCCGGTGGTGTAGTGGCGAGGGTGCCCGGCATGATCGAGAGGTCCGAATCCCTGTTAGACTCCCACTGTGCTAATGGGCATGGCGCCTCTACCCTCTCAGCAGTATACAGTAAATGCGTACCTCGAAAAAAAACATGCGGTGTACTAGAGTCCCATCCAGGAGGAGTTGGACACATCGTCACTTCAAGCCACAGAAACCAGGGACGAACGGAATGAAAAAATGCTGCCATTTTAAAATGCAATCTAATAAACAAACTTGCAAAGCGTGCACGGTCTGTACGGCGAAATCTCGCCTTCAGTTCAGTCTGTACTAAAGACTTTGGGCTGAGATCTCTCTGTACAGGCCTTGCACTTGGTAAACTAGACCAGCCGCTACCAAACCATTACAAACAAATGGTGGCTTTCTTGCTACAATGTCTTTTCTTGAACTAGTTTCAGCCTTTGGTCTCAAGTTATTACCGTGAGGTTTTGATGGTGATGTGTCAAGCGGTTTTTGAGATGTAGGCCTGCATGGCCACAGAAACAAAATTAAATAAACTACAAAAACACAAAGTGACAGAAGTTGAAACAATACCAGCTATGATATCATGGCCGGTAATAGTTTGCCCAAGTTTTTGTCCGTATAGTGTAATACAGTAAAAAAATATATTCTCATGGGGATTAATAAAATCATTTATCTATCTAATCATCTAAAAGCACATCTCAGCATAACTACAGTGATCCGACACGTTATATTCTGTTGTACATTATGCTGCAGGCTGATCCCAGTGTATTACACACAGTTCATATGCAATAAACTGTACGTCTTATGTCTAATGTGCACGTTTGTGTTTTTGTGTACAGTCTGATGTAATGCACCTTAAGGAAGACTCAGTTAGGCTGAAGCTCTTCATGGATGTCTTGGAAGAGACAAAAACAACAGTGAGTCTTGCTTTTCTCTCTCTTACTCTTATAAACGAAGTAATGTGCAAGTGAAGGGTTAGTGTTGTGTTGTTTATGTAGCATAGACTATGACATGGTGGCAAGTTTCATCCCCGTTCAGTACTTTCTCAGATTGATGCGTGTCTCTTAATCACAGTTGCTGATGCCTCAGTCTAGTGCATGCATGCGCTTGGGCTCCATGATGGCTACGTTGCTGCTCATCATCCTCAAACAGTGGAAAAGGTGTGTGCATCTGCAATTGTAGTTTATTCATCCGTCAAATATAGATAAAGATTATATAAAAGTGATTAAACATACTGTATTATACAAAACTTTTTCATCCTTACTTCTGTCTCTCTTAGTGTGTTGGTATCTGCTCCAGCTCTTCTTCCTCCTCTGTCGCTGATATTAGAGAGCGTACTTCAGGCTGATCAGCAGCTAATAGACAGAACTAAAGCCAAGCTCCTCTCAGCTCTCATATCAGCTTTGCACATTCAGGGCCTTAACGGTATGGTTGTGGGGTGGGGGGTGAACAACCCCAAACATATACAAAATTTACAAATATATACAAAATACCTGCAGTTCTAGATTAGCAGGACTGTGTTTGTGTGTGTATATATAGCGTATTGATTATTTTCACAGGAGGAGAGATTACCCAGCTGCCTCAGCTCTTACTGTGTGTATGCGAGACTGTCCAGGACGAGGCTATGGCTTTGATTGACAGCACGCATCACATGATTCAGAAGGGTGACACCCAGGAGGACAGCATGGAGACAGATGCACCAGGCAGCATTCAGAAAGACCAACGGGACTCTGTGAGTGATTCTACATATATTGGGGTGTGTGTGTGTGTGTCTCTGAGCTAGGGCATGTGTCTGTGTGTGGTGTTCTGTGCGCAGCGCTGCCACCCTGTTTGTGCGCGGTGCTGTTGCTGGATGCTGAATTAATGAAAAGGTATTTTCCTCTGTCCTTTCTCTGTCTTTTGCTGTGCAAGGTGTGTGTATTGGCCCTTCACCTGTCTAAAGAGCTGTGTAGGGCCGATGAGGATGGTGAGCAGTGGCTGCAGGTGGTGAGGAAGCTGCCCGTCCTGCCCTCAGTTCTCAGTGCCCTTGAACTCAGCCTGCGCTCGAAACACAACCTCTACTTCACCGAGGCAGCTCTCCACTTGCTGCTCACACTGGCTAGAACTTCACCGGTACCCCTGCACTCATCATGTATCAGTGTATCAAGACAAAGGATAGAAATTGCATCATTGTGGAGTGCTTCTCACTTACCGCAGTGATGATGCTGCTAAGAAGTGGGATAGCATGCTAGCAATATATCTGCTACGTTTCAGGGGTAGAATACTATTTCGACAAAGTAGTAATAAAGCTCTAATAAATTGTGGTTGTACTCCTGTTCTGTAGGGGGCAGCAGCAGTAGCAGGGGCTGGTGTGATTCAGAGCATCTGTCTCCCTCTTCTCAGTGTGTACGAAGGCCCAGCTAATGGAGCCACACAGGTACCTATTTACTTCTGATTCTGTTTTCTCATCACAGACTATTCAGTACTTTAATAATCATTAAGAAAACCTTATGAATTCATAATGATGCTGGATTGTGTTTAAATAACTAGTATTGACAAAAGGAAGCATTCAAATTTTCTTTCTTTTTTTTTTTTTTAAACCAATACAAAATACATCTGGTGTATCTGTTTAGTTGTTAATTTTTTGCTTTGCTAGCTGCTTAGCATAATGCATACACATTATAAATGATGACAGTTTAAAGGGAAAACAATGAAACAAATAAATAAGCGAGATAGCGACTTGTAGAATCTATGCCAAGGCACAGTGGTGTTATTCTGGCACATTATAGCCGAACTATGTACCCAGAGTTTCATGTTGTTGTTCTTTACTTAAATCTGTCATGCATTTGTAGTTCAAAGTTTACAGGATATTCACAACATTAATGAAATGCAGTTTTTAACTTTCCTGATTCTCATATTTTAGTATTCATCTTAATGTCTGCTTATGTTTTTTTTTTTCCCTCCCCTCCCTTTTATCCAAAACCATTTTTCTCTCGAAGGCATTCTCTCGTAAACCCGTTGACGCCCCCTCCTGGCCCGGAGTGTATCGGCTCTCTCTGTCTCTGATGGAGAGTCTTCTCAAGACGCTGCGTTACAACTTCATTAATGAGGCACTCGACTTTGTTGGAGTTCACCAAGAGCGCATCCTCCAGGTGTGGCTCATCTCCACTGTTATATTAGAAGAGGAACAACAATGTCGGTCCACCCGTTCTTTATTTGTATGCATACCTGCAAGGCACAGTAAAATGTACCATAGCATCCCTGCCTTGAACATTCTGTGGAAAAGAGACTATTGTCTCAGTGAATGTAGTGGAGATGTAGCAGTATACAGTACAGTACTGTCTATTTGTCTTACAGTGTCTGAGTGCAGTGCGTACAGTACAGTCTCTAGCATGTTTGGATGAAGCCGACCATACAGTGGGGTTCCTGCTACAGCTGTCCAGCTTCTGTAAAGAGTGGCACTTCCATCTGCCCCAGCTGCTCAGAGATGTACAGGTATACATATACGCACAAACACAACTGTTTAGCTACTGTAAGGTTGGGGCATGCAGTATGGGGTGTGCAAGTACAAATATTTTTTTTTTACACAGTTCCCTTTTTTTTTGGTTATATTTTTTGGAATGTCATGGAATTTTATTCCAGTTATGGAAAGTCCGGGGATTTGATAATTTTTGGGACATGTCATGGAGTATCAGAGAGTTTTGTTTGTAGCATGTATGAATTGTAGTTATATTTTTACCTCTACCAATAGGGGAGGGTTTGAGTCTGATCGTGTGTGTGTCTTTTTCCACCATAACTCAAATACTATAGTTTATTTATTTTTAAGTACATTGCACAATCGAGCAAGGTTGCAGAAAGCAATCATAATGCGCTGGGAGAAAAAAATTACAATAATCATTTCGGAAAAGGCCACAAGTAATTCTACACCATCTGCCATTATAAGCCGTGCAAAGATGAGATTGCACTTCCTTGGTGTGGAGGTCTGCACTCTGTGTTCATTTCTCAAAATATTTTTTTCTTGATCAGGTTATTTCACTTGAAAGATACAGTTTGTTTGTTGAAAAATAAAGCTAGCAAGTTGATGGGTTTAAAATAGTTTAGCTAGTTTTTATTTGCTATGTACAAAGGCAGGTCGTGAGTTGGGAAAGGCAGAGAATTTGGCATTATAACTTGGAGTCTGAAGACAGCTTTTCCAATTTGACCAGAAATTCAAGAAAGGGTTAGAGAGTCATCTTTATAATAGGTATACCAAAAACTGTCTAGGGTAAGTGCTGTTTTAACCTTGGTTTATTTGTATGGCAAACAGTGCATCCAAGCATGCTTTAGTTAACAGTCACAGTGGAATTCAGTCTGACACAGAGCAAGGATTTTTTTCCCTTTAAAGCACAGCACAAATACCTGCAGGAAGAGAAAACAAATTGCACGCTCCTCTCCACTTCAAGGTTATTAAAGTGTTTATTCATTTAAAGTAAAAGGAAAAAGGAAAAGACTTCTGAGTGCAGTATTGTGTGTTTGAGTATAGAATCGACTTAATCTAATCTAAAATATTATACTCCTTTCTCACGGATGCAACTTTTACGCGGATACCCGCAGTGCCTCAGAGAGGAACACCTTGCGGTGTAGAGGCAGAAAATGGAACGTTGTCTCTAGTTGGCCAGTTTTTTTCCTCGTCGTCTTCACTTCGAAGGCATAATTCTGCAACAACTGTTGAGGTGAAGATTCACAGCTTTTTATATCACGGAAAAAAAGGTCTGATCACCGTTGGCAGCGTATGGTTACCGCCAGCAATACCGTGCTTGTCACACATTAACTCTTTGTTTACGGTGGTTTTCTGCGGAAAGTCGGTGGAGAAATCAAACATGTAAGAGTAGCCCAATGCTGACGGTTCTCTGCAGCAACAGTTGTGAAACACACGAGGACGATCACACCGTGTTCTGCGGAAGTATTTCCGTGAAGATCCATGGGTCAAGTTGTCAACCTGGAGATTGCAGATACGAATCCAGGTTGATGCCGCAGCAATCCGTGTGCGGGAGTCCATGGGAGCTAACTGACTGTGCTCTCACGGGAGGGAGGGATTTGCATACGATCACCTTCCTGTCACTCACAGCAATCAACAGCTAACCACGGGCATCTTTGTGCTCTTTTGGATTTCTCTCTTAGTGTGTTAGGCCGCCCCAAAATAAACATGCACAGCAGTGCTGAAAGATGCGGTTGGCAGCATTGCATGCACGCTTACGCCCTTCGCTAGTTGGTGATGGTCACATTAGATAGGGAGCCACTATTTGATGGTGGGAATTACTGTCACTGAGTGCAATTCTAAGTGCTGTTTTTGTTTTGCCTTGCAGGTGAATCTCTGTTACCTTTGTCAGACATGTACATATCTTTTGCACAGCAAGAAAATGTTACACCACTACCTCCAGGTAAGACGCGCTCAATTTAGTAAACATTCCCAAGTATTATACCCGTGCTATTTTTGTTTTCTGAACAGTATACTTTCTTCACAGGCCAAAAATGGGGAGGCTCTACCGCAGAGGCCCCGCCCACAGCAAGCTCTACAGCCTGCCTCTAAAGAGCAGCCTTCGGTTGGAGAGCGAGAGGAGGTGGAGTCAAAAGCTCTGCAGGCGGTGCAGTGCAGCCTTCTGAAGATTCTCAGCAAAACTCTGGCGACATTACAGCACTTTACACCAGACTGCTGCCAAATCCTTTTAGATCAGGTATACATACTAATGAATAGAAAAAAACAGGCATATGAGGTGTAATTGAAACTAATGAAGCAGTTACTCTTATGAATCACTTTGTTTTTGTGACAGTAGCTTTTGTGATCAGCGAAGGAGACCCTTGAAATGCTTGAATACATCTGTGGCAATGAAGCAATGAGTCGGATGCAATGAGGCCCCAACTACCCCCCAATCTCCCCTGAATTTAATTTAAATGTTTTTGTTCTTTTTTTTATGAATTTAAAAAGTTTGCATGTGTATTTGGAGGGATCCAAATATTAAATTTTATTAAATTTAAAAATCAGTTTATCCCCCTGCCATCAAGTATGTGTGTTTTTGTTTGGGGATTTTTAGTTCCTTCAAAAATAACCTATAGTTTTTAATTTGTGTGTTTCTCTGTTAGTCTATGGACCTCGCGGAGTACAGGACTTTGTTTGTTTTGAGTTTTACGACACCAGCCTTTGATGCGGATGTCGCGCCGTCGTTTGGGACTCTGCTGGCCACTATTAATGTGGCACTGACTATGCTGGGCGAGGTATGCACAGCTCATGTCTCTCACATCGATCACCAGCCACTCATGGTCTGTGAGCTCATACGAACTGCTTACAGCTTGGTGGTTTTATGTTGTAAGGAGGCAACGCTTAATGGGTGGGAATTGGATATGGGGGGGTGCCTAGTTTCCTTCCTAGTTAGGATCATAAGTGAGTGCGTAGTTTAATTGTTTATATTTTTTTAACCATGTATAACCCTCCTTAAAGATTTGTTTCTTCATTAAAATTGTGTTTGTGTTCACTTTTGATTTTCAGATAGAGAAAAAGAAGGAGCCAGTGGTATCATCTGAGGAAACCCAAGCAATGAAGTAAAAATCGTTCATCTTACTCAGTTTTCTTTTTTGTTTATTTTTGCAGATATTGATTTTAACCTTTTCTGGCTTTCTTCAGGTCCTTGTTGATGTTTTCGATGGAGAACTGTTTCTACGTGTTGATCTCGCAGGCCATGCGATGTTTAAAAGATCCGACTGTTCTGCCCCGCGACAAACAGAGGGTTAAACAGGAGCTCAGCTCTGAACTGGTGAGTCTACTCAGAGGTTCTCATCCACCAGTTTTTTTCAAGTTGGCGCGGAAATAAAACGGGGTCTCAAATAGTGCAAGAGTGGTTCAGAGAGCATGAGGAATTTTTCCAATACATTTACCCGTATGTATTGGCATGCCAGAGTCCTGACCTTAACCCTATAGAAAGTGTTTGGGATGTGCTGGAGAAGACTTTGTGGAGTGGTTCAGTTTTTCCCTCATCAATACAAGACACTTCATAAAGTCTTCACCGCAACACATCCCAAAGATATGTAATGATGTGGCTCCTCAGCTTGGGAAAGAGGAAACTGGTTCTGAATCCATTCTTAAACCAGCTCGGATCCACCAACCGAGAACTAACAACAGGTTTGTGTTGTTGCAAAAGAAGTAACAGAGTTTCACAACTCTTTTGATAGAAAACACACGAACAAAAGTTCTTATGAACTATTCCCAGCCACGAGAAATTTCATAACGCCCGCTTTGTTCCTTTTTTTTATGTCCTGGTGCACAGATATCACCACACCCAGAAATGCAGTAATATTTTTAATGTCCCACTCAATATTTTAAGTTCCATAATATTATAAAAACCTTGATTTTTCTTGTCCCACTTGTGTTGGCAGAGCACACTGTTGTCGACACTGTACAGGTTTTTTCGGCGAGGGTCACCTTCGTCCCCCGCCAGCGGACTTCTTCCTTCCCCCCAGACCAAGCCCACTACTCCTGGTTCAAAGGTCACGCAAGAAGGGCAGGAACCGTTCATACAGCTTGTCCAGGCGTTTGTACGTCATGTCCAACGCTAGACACTGCCATGTCATCTTTATTTGAATTGTAGACCGTTTCATTGAGTCTTAACAAAGACCCACATGCACATTGTGACATTCACTTGGTTCTTCTGTTGGTTTTTATTTTCTCTTTTTGTGCCAAAGCATAACTGTACCACATTGTTATGTATCTATATATGAACCACACAGATTAGTTGGCAGGTAAATCTGTAATTATTAAAACTGTTTATGTAACGCGTCAGTTGAATTATTTAAGGTGCTCCAGTTTCGTAACTAAAATAAACCAACATGGCATCCAGAGGCCTAGTTTTATAGGCTAGTTTTATATGACTCAATTTAACAAATTATAGTCACTAGCACTTTAATTTGTTAAAATGTGGATAGTTTCTTAGTAGGGCAGCACTGTGTTGTAAAGGTTAGCACAGGGCTTGTGGAGTCTGCATGCTCTCCTGCTTGCATGGGTTTCCTCCAGGTACACCAGTTTCCTCCAACAATCCAAAGACATGTGCATTAAGCTAATTGGCCATTTCAGATTGTTCCGAAATGTGAGTGGTTGTGTGTGTTGCCCTGTGATGGTCTAGGGAGCTCTTTACGGTTTACCCCGCCTTGATCAGTGTCGGCTGAGATGGGCTCCAGCATCCCCGTGACCACAGTAGTAGGATTGAGCGTTTCTGTGAGTGAGTGGTTTCTTATTCGTTAGCTTATGGGCCTATTGTTGTAATCAATCAAAATATGCGTGGGGGTAAATTAATGACATTAAACTAGCACCAAATGAGTGCTAATAGGGACTGTTTAAACCAGCGTTTACTTAATTTTACAACAACAGGTCACACTGCGCTATTGAATTATTATTTGTAATACACCCACCCCGTAGTCTGAGATGGGATCGACCACATCGCCGACCAGGATAAAGGTTATTGGTTGTTGGATGAAAGAATATTAGTGTTTCTGACTTACATCTACCATTTCAACAGATGTCTATTTGATATATATGTTACACTTGTATTTGAGCCCGCATCTAATTATATGTAATTTTTTATTAGTTTTTTTTTTGTCATCTGGTATATTTTACTGCAAGTTGCTTACATGTTAAAATATACTTGTTCTCATGAATCTTTATGCTTTTTCTATACTCCACTGTTATTGGAATGTTGGAACAAAGAAAATGCTTTTTTTTTGGTAATGTAGTAAGTTTATACAGTAATAAAGAGTTTATACAGCAGGATGTTAAAGGACATTGTCAAAAATATCATTCAGCATGTTGCATCACTTTCAGAACATTTTTAGCAGAGATTGCAGGACTCAAATATGTATATGTTTAAGCGTTACTTTATTATCATGGTACTCTGGGAATTGAATTAGAATTAGACCAGACTAGAGCTAATCATACACCAATCAGCCATGAAAACCATTTTTACCACTGAAAGGTGAACTGAATAACTGACTGCCTCACAGCAAGAAGGTCCCGGGCTCAGCGAGGGTGTTTCTGTGTGCATGTTGTCCCTGTAGTTATGTGGGATTCCTCCATGTACCTTGGTTTTCTCCCACTATCCAAAGACATGCACAGTAGGCTAATTGGCTATGATTGAAAGTGTAAATGGTTGTGTATTGGCACTGCAATGGCCTGGCGAGCTGTCCAGGATGCACCCCGCCCTCACCCAGAGTCGGCTAAGCTGGGCGTCAGCCTCCCTGCAACCCTAATTAGGATTAAGTGGCTTAGTAAATAAATGATGAATGAATGAATGAAAATTGAACCACTCCATAAAGTCTTCTGCAGCACATCTCCAAGACCACCAAAATATTTCACTACTAAAGGCTCAGTTTTCCATCAGGGAAGAAAAAGTCTATAACTGGGTCATTCAGTACATTCTGGTTGTCAGCAGACTTCATTTTCTTCTAACACAATGTTGCTGAGCCTCTACCTAACCAACTGAAACAGCAGTCTAATGGGGGTTATGCACTGCAATCAAGGCTAAAGGTGGTCAAACAAAATATTAGTGTGTTTTGGGGGGTTTTTTTCGGGCTGGACAGTGTATGTCCATCCTTGTGAGAAGGCTTTCCTCTGGATTTTGTAATGGGGTGGTGGTGGTGGTGGTGGTGGTGGTACAACAGTATATATGGTGAGCAGAGCTGGGGGACAGTCAGCATTCGAATTCCTCCCTGAGATGTTTAGTGGGTCATTCAAGAAGCCATTATGTCTAGGTCATTCAAGTTCTTCCCATTTTGGCAAACCATTTATAATTTTTATTTTGATATACTACCATATTAATTCCGCAAGGCAAATCCAGCTTCCGCATTTAACCCATCAAAAGTGATGAGTGACACTCGGAGCAGTGGGCCACCACACATTTCAGCACCTGTATAGCAGTTGAGGGTTGGTGCCTTGCTCATGGGCACTCCGGCCATGGAGGCCACGGCCAAGGAGGAAGGGAAAGTGCTGCTCACTCCATCTGCCGTCACACCTTTTATCTGCTGCCTCGGGAATCGAACCAGCGACCCCAAGCCTGCTTCTCTAACCATTAGGTCACATGTGGTCGTGCCCCATATCTTCATGAACTTGTTTTTATAAAGGGGCACTGTCATGCTGGAATATGTTTGGGCCACTTGGCTCCATTGAAGTGAAGCATTCATGCTACAGCATGGAAAGGCATTCTGGACCAGAGGTTTCCAGCCCTGGTCCTGGAGGACCCCTGTCAGACCCCTGTGGATTTTACTGTTTCCCCTGCTCTGCCACACCGACTTTAAGTCATGAAACCAGGACTGGTAATCAGCTGATTAGTTAAATCAGGTGTGTTGATTCGATGTCAGGTGTCCACATACATTTGAGTTTGAATTTAGAGTCACCTGTTACCCTTACACGCAGGTTTAATTTATAAGGTTTTAATTAAGGGTGTTTAATATATTGTCATTAAGTGTTTGTGTACATATACACAACTAAAAAAGGATTAATTTGTGTATTTCGCGCACGCGCACGCTGTTCACTGAGAACTGATCCGCGAGAGCGCGCTGGCGTGGAGCGCGTGCATGTGCTCGTGCTACTATTCAGTCACATCTTGCTGACGCCTCGCTAGCCTTAACAGCTACTAAACGTCCAGAAATTAGTCCAGAATACCACGACAAGCGCTTCGCCGTCGAGACGAAGGTGAGTGAGCTGATTCCTGACGAGAAAACATCACAACGGGTTAAAAAACACTTTGAGAAACGCCTCGGCGTTGTTTAAAAAGCGAGCGCGAGAGGCTGAAGCTGCCCGGCACGGCCCACTCTGTACTCACACGCAGAGAGGCTGGGTTTTTTACATTTTTTGGGGGGGATGGGTGGTTATATAGGATGATATAAGATGACTTATTGTTCTATAGAGTATCCAGCGGACAGTACCGGAAATGACGCACAACCCACGGTCTTTTAATCCACTGTTTATGTGAAGTAGCTTCAGGTGAGGCGCGTGGATGCGAGTTAAGGGATGAGTGTGCGCGCGCGCGGCTTCATACTTTGGAAGTGAAATCTTATTATTTTCTTTATAACACTGATAGCTATCAGATTATTATTATTATTATTATTATTACTTTTATTGCTTTCTGAGTCATGCAACTTTCTGTACATCTGCATGTCTTGGAAAAACAGTTTTAATTACATGAATGGTGCAAGTTCTCTTGCAGTCATTAAGTTTGTCATGGGCTTAACACAAAACAAACTAATCTGTCAAGGCTTTCATTTAACATTACCCAAGTGCATTCATATTTTTTTTCCAGTTTGCTTGTATGTTCGCAATTTATTTTTGACTCAGAGTAATACATACATACAAATAGCTAAGCATGCATGCAGTGTAAGTAGAGTAGAGCCGTCTGCAATAAGTTTCAAATCAAATCCCAGTTCCAGCTCCATTTTGTTATTGAGTAATCCGTCCGAAACCTTGCTCCACCACGTCCCCATGACTCCAGTCTGTGCTGGATTCTCTTTTCTCTGCTGTTAGTCCCATCATGTACTCATATGGGATTGCGCCGTATTTAATTGGACATACTCCCTGGTTTGCTTGGGATTAGTTCGAATCCAGGTTAAGCATGCACAGTTCTGAGTGCTCCTCTAGTGTATATGTGCCATCAAGTGTGTTAGGACATGGGAGAGTAAGATCTGATCTACTAGAGAACTGTAATGAAGCAGTTTGTAGAAGAGATGGATTCCTGTTTTCTTGAAGAGCACTGTAATACTCCATCCGGTAATTTGAGTATAAAATCCAAAATTCCCAGATAATTGGCTCTCTTGAAATAATAGCCAAATGTTGAGAGAAGTGGTCAGATTGACCTTTGACACCCTTAACCCTGTATCCATTGACTGAAGACTTCGACTGCTGAATTTTTGCCTTTTGCCAGTGTTTTTAACACTATGTTGTTGAGATCTAAAAGAAAGTCCTCCCTCCAACCCCTAACACACAAAGTATCGTGTCCAGTTAATTCATTTGCTAATTAGGGTCGCGGGGAGTCGGGTGCCCTTCTCAGGCGACTCTGGGCGAGGGCAGAGTACACCCTGCACAGCTCGCCAGGCCATTGCAGGGCAGAAACATGCTGATGGCTATGCAGCCTTCTCTTGACTAAAATCAGCAATGGTTCTTTTACATTC
>JBCNYG010000024.1:18928884-18941844 GCA_039654305.1 Porochilus rendahli
TCTAAGTAGCATTGTGACACATCGTCTTTGACAGTTTGCGATTAACTTAGGACAGAGCAGCTGGTAGAACTGCCAGTGGGCCGTGTGTGTGTGTGTGTGTGTGTGTGTGTGTGTGTGTGTGTGTGTGTGTGTGGGGCAGCCTGGTGTGAAAAATGTGTGTTTAGAAAGGCTATTCAACAGTGGCGTTTGGAGTGAGGATGGTAACAATGCTGCACATTTCTAACTAAAAGATGTTTTAGGATTTATTTATTTTTTCCTAATAATATAAACATAATGAAGCTTCTTGGCTTAGAATCTAACAAATGCCTGACTTTCTTATTGTGGTGAATTGGTACAATTATTTACTGTTCAAGCAAAAAAAGTAAATAAGTCTATGCACTCTAATAATTTGCTGAACTGCCTTTTGCCTTTTAATTACTGCATGTAACTGCCATGGTATTGTTGCTGCAGTTGGCCAGGTCAAGGCTCAGCAACATTATGTGGCAATAAAATAAAATTAGGTCAGCTGATAAACTGAAAGTACTGAGTAAAAAGGTTGGCTTCCCTGATGTCACGGATATGAAATTGGGGCTCAAATAGTGAAAGAGTGGTTCAGAGAGCATGAGTGATCATTTTCATGTATGAACTGGCACATCCCAGAGTCCTGACCTTCACCCTATGAAATGACTTTGAAATGTGCTGAACGTTGTTGTTGACACACTTGTGAAAGATGCTGATGACGGCGGAGATCTATGAACTTCTCTTGTGAGGTACAGGAGACACTGTGTAGGGCGCATCTCCAGTATGTTCCCACATGGAGGATTGGATGTCAAAGTCCTTCATGACTCTTACGACCTTAATGTGGACGGCCAGTTGATTGTTTGGCGTTTTTTATATATATATATATATAAGTATGGCCTTTGGAGTGCGTGAATCATCAATGCAGTAGACATGGCCTAGCCAACATAAGTGGCGCTTATGTAAAATGGTAAACCGATTTGTTGAAATGCGCACATTTCAAGAATTTTGACATCTGGGATTCTATATTGCCAGAAAAACTTTTGCAATTTTAACCATAAATAGTAGAGGAATAAGAAGGTGAGGTATGAGCATCATGTCAAGAGAGACTGAGATTCTTCGAAGGCCTGTGGATATTTGTGTCTATGGCTTTTAAAATGAATCCATTCTTCAATGGAGGTGAAAATGTTACCTGGTAGATCAACCCCACCATATTCATATGATTACTAGCCAGTTGCTTTAAATGGGCCACACGCCCAACCGTTTCCAGTGTATGCTATGAATTTTTCCGGATCTCTCTCACAATCTGTTGTCCAAAGAGTTTTTTTTTTTTTTTACCAGCTGGAAAGATGTTTTGAAACTGGAACATGGAAAAACTCACTGTGAATATATGATGGTGATCTCTGGCTGACCTTAAACCTTTGTCCCATACAGGGATGGAGTTCCCTGTGGATGTGCTGGAAGCCACGAGTCACGGGGAGCTCGAGCGCTCGGCCCATAGCTACATGAACGAGCTGCTTTACGCTGACCCTGACCATGCCCAACACTTCTCACTGCCCAGTGGCAAGAAGGTAATGTTATATATCTTATTTTTAGGCAAATCCTTAACTATGTGCAATGCTCTGCTCATTTACCTTAAAGTATAATAATTTACACCCATTGACTATTGTTGTGGTCATTAAAACTTCAATAAAATACCATTATACTCTTATAATTCCCAAGTTATTGCAATGAGAGCCTTACTGTCACCAAATCTAGAGTATCTAAAGATGTTTGTGTATACTCTGGTGTCATAATGATAGCTGTAGAGTGTTTGCATGCTTGGGACTTCCTGGTGCATGAAATTTGTAGGTCATAATGACTAGCTCAAAAATTTGGCACAATTTCTGAGATGAATGTTTGACTGTGCATGCACAATGATTACTTGTATTTACAGCTGTCAGTTTTCACCATGTCATGATATTTTTATGGTCTTCCTGGTCAACTGATCAAGATCTGACTCTAAATTAGGCTATAGTCTGTTGTCCCCCAGCTTTTCTCCCCTAATGTAGTCAGAATAAATTCCCACATGTCAAGTATTCTTCCCTGTCACATCACCATCCAGGATAGGGTGAGAGCAAGCACATGCTTCCGCTGGGACATGTGATACCTACCAGTCATATCTTTTTAAACTGCTACGCATGCATATTCATAGGCAGCGTATCACACTCAAAGGCCCTATCTGCCTCTTGCTTGCATAAGCTGACAGACCCCCGTTATTGGCCGGTAATCAAGTGACTGGGAGGCGAGCGACTGCCGTACCTCCCGCCCTCCCGTTAGAGTGTGATCAATCGGATGTCCCGTTAGAGTGTGATCAGTCGGATCTTTGGATGTCAGCCTGGATTCAATCTCGCGATCTTCAGGATGGAATCGATGAACATGTTCGACATGTTCATCGGTAGCCCTTAAGTCTGTTTTGATTGCTATAGTTTCATGACATTAAAAGTTTCTGCAGTGGAATTTAAATACTTGTGCATGGAACTGTTTATAGGTTGTGCTCTAGTGTGAACATCAGACTGTTTTGCTTTACTTGACTTAATTACTACTCACATCATACCCCTAACACCATATGCCTTTGGAATTCTTTGTTAATGAAATGCTAGTTTATTGGTAAACTCCATGGGAAGTTATTGTTGTCAGCACCTTACTGTAAGTATTTTAATGGTTTCAGGTTCAGATCAGCCTATCCACCGTCGGCTTTGTTCCTCTGTATGGAGCCAATCTCCAGCATAAAGTCTTGGCTCTGTTCACTCCACAGGACCAACTCACAGGTAATAGACTATTATATTATTATATAGAATAGGTTTGTCTGCCTTCGTCTCAGCTGTTAGTCAAAACAATATCTTTAGCAAAATTGTGTGGTTTGTGAACTGACTGACTTTTGTGCTAATGTACTGTGCTATTTGTCGGTTTGCTTTAGTCATTTGTCATATATAAATATCTTTAATTTGATTCAAAGATAAGTAGTTTGTTATTTAAAACATTTAATTAAAAAATTATTTTGGGGCTTCCGTTAAGAAGTACCAGTACTGGTCATAATTCCTAACGGCATAATTTGTGCGTCATCATAGTTTTCCTCGTGGCCTGTGCTCAGCCTTTTGGGCACGACTGCAGATGAAAGTGAGTGTCCAGCAGTCAATTCAGCTCAGCATTATTCATTATTGTTCTCCTTGTTTTGGTACCTATCCACTCCCAGTAGCTTTTCGACATTGTTCCAGTCCTTATTAAGAGTTCGTTTGTCATGCAACATATGTGGCTCATATTTTAAAATATTGGTCGTCACAAAAATCTTTTGTCGAGCATGAATTTGTGATGCTGCATAGCTGTTCATTTGTGATCTTGAAGGCCCAGTTGATCTCTCCTTCAACTTGAGTCGCAGGATCTCTTTTGTTGGGGGCGAGAGGGAGCATTTTGTTCAAGTTGTATGCATAAATTATACATTTAAGTGATACAGATGCTTTTTTTTATTTAAACATAAATTACCATAAAAATCACAAAACTGGCAATTTTGTCTTGGGCGTCACTAACATGGGCTGAACAGTAGGGGTTAACAGTTGTTTTGCCAGAAGTGATGTCAACATGTATGCTGCCAGAGATGTGCGTGAGGGTAAATCTAAATTTACTTACACAGCTAATGTTTTGCCAACACGGTTTTTCTGTTGTCAGTTGGTTTGGGAACAAAGAGGAATGTTTTCAGCAATTTCTGCGCTTGTTGTTTGTGCAGCTCAGCACTGGCCGGTAATGTGTTATGCTACACGTGTCAGTGACCTAGCCCAACCAATCCAACGAGTTTGTGTCACTAGCAGGCTGGAACAGCCAATCAGAAAGGCAGGGACTAATGCTGTTGGAAGGAACTGCTGATGTTATACGTGATTTGTTTTACATAACTAGTAACATTAATTCACCAAAGGAACACAGTTAATTTTAACCGTGGTTCTGGTAAGTCCAATCGTGTTCATGTAAGACGTCTTAATATTTTGTCAGAAAGTGTATTAACCATGAGTCTCCTCTCTGTTCTATTTCTTTTCTTTCTTTTTCCAGCCGTGGCTTTGTTTTTGGCCAATCAATGGTATTCTCTTGAGGATATCCTCAAGACTGCAAACTCCAAGCGAGAAGGTCTGGTCAAGGTAATACATGGCCTTCATTTGAATAATATTTTAACTGGCTTTTTTAGACTTTCTTCCTCCATTTCTACCCTGTTACTGGATATTTATTTTAATGTGTTTGGTTTCCCTATAAGCTTGGACATTACTTATGAAAGGTTATTTTAAGCTCTGTTAAACACCATGCAGATATTTCAATTGGTCATACCGTGCGTGCGTGCGTGTACGTACCAGTGTTCTGGTTCAGGGCCCGAATGGCCTGTGGGAAGAAGCTCCTCCTCAGTCACTCAGTGTTTGCTTTCAAGGAATGGAAACGTTTCCCTGACTGCAACAGAGAGAAGAGTCTATTGTTGGGATGGCTGAGGTCCTTGACTATCTTCCTGGCATTGGTCCAGCACCACTTGCTGTATATTGTGTCCAGGTCAGGAAGCTTCATACAGATGGTACGCTCTGCTGATCGCACCACCCTCTGGAGAGATTGCCTGTCCAGTTTGGTGCTGTTTCCAAACCAAGGTTGTGATATTTCCCGTCAGTATGCTTTCAGTGGTGCAAGTGTAGAAAGCCTTTAGCACCCTTGAGGGCAGTTTAAAGTCTTTCAGGCGTCTGAGATGAAAGAGACGCTGGCGGGCCTTCTTCACCAGGGTGTTATGAGAGGACCATGTCAGGTCCTGCGTGATGTAAACACCTAGGTACAGGAAACTGTCCACTCTTTCCACTGGAGTCTGGTTGATAATCAGGGGCTGGTAATTCCTCTCCTGCATTGTGCTGAGATTATCACCATAATTCCAGGTTTCTAACCTCCTCTAGGTAGGCCGTCTTGTTGTTAGATCAGCCCAACCACCACAGTGTCGTCCACAAACTCAATGATGTTGGTGGAACTGGCCACACAGTCGTAATTATATGAAGATTCATTCAGGCAGGCTGGCTGGGGTTCTTGGGGACCGGAACAATGATGGCCTGTTTGAAGCACGTCAGGATTTTAGACTGATCCAGGGAGAGGTTGAAGATCAGTGTGAACACTGGAGCAAGCTGGTAGGCACAGATCTTCAGGTCCCCTAAATAGTGTGTAAAAAAAGAAGTGTTCAGTCCATACTGTTTGAGTTGTCTACAGCTGCATATTTTGAACTCTGGATTCATTTGGTCATAGGACACATGCACACACTCACATACTTATTTTCTGCGGGTATTCAAATGCTGAGCAGGAAATAACCGTGTCAGAGATCACATTGTTCCAGACTCTGAACAAATCAAATTTGCATGCCAACCAACATCATTATGTAAGAAATAAGGCACAGTGTATAAATCACACGCCTATTATTTTAGGCGGTGGAGTTATGTACACTATTATGGCCAAATGTATATGGATGCCTGATTATCACACCCATATGTGAATACTGAACATCTCATCACCCTGCGGCTGTATTGACCTCCATTCTTTTGGGAACACTACTTTTTGAGAAGTGGCTGTGGAAATGTCTGGCCTTTTAGCCATAAGATAAAAAGAATGAGGTCAGGCACTAATGTCCAGTGACTGATGTTCAGATGTGTGTGTGGGCCATTTAAAAGCTTCTACTCCAGGTTATAAACCCATATCTTTATGGAGCTCACTGTGTTTACAGGGTTTTTTTTTTTGCATGGAACATGCTGCTAGCTTAAAGTAAAATCTTAGTTATAGTATATAAAGAGAGTTTGGACAAAGGTTTCAAAGGACAAATGGTTTCAACTTTATACCTTTGGCCATATAGTGCATATTTTTCTCCTCTGGTCAGTATGCGAGGTAACAAGCTAGTGCGTCTGTATGCTGATGGATCTTAAAGAAGTTTTTACATACACAGCATCACTTATTTAAAGATAAGACTGCTAATTTGTTTACAGTTAATGCTGTGTACAGCCATTTGGAGGGCACCAAGGAAGTTTCTTAAGTGTTATTTTTAGTGGAGTTCCTGAGCAGACTTCGATGTTTGTCCTGTGTTCATGCCTGGGTTGATGCCACCATTCAGACCACACAGAATGAAAAAACCCCACGCAATCTTAATCAGGTAGGCAGACAAACTTCCGCTGAGCAGCACCCCAACATTAACGGGATCATAGAACGTGAACTCGTTAAACGGATAATTAACATGACGGGTGATACAAATGAAAGTGGAAATCAGCTAGTGAAAGGCAGTGAAAATAAAACCAAGAGGGTTACCTTTTCCTGCTTTCCTTCCAGAGTGTAGTCAGGAAAAGCAGGGGAGACTTGCATATTTATTTAATCCAGGGCTGAAGTTGATTCAGCCCTTAAAGGAGCTGTACTACTCTTTTAACACCAGCCTTGGACATCTATCAGTAGAGATCTATCAGGAGCTCCCCTGTTAGGAAGTGCCTAAATCCATACATTTGATTGATATGGAATAATATAAAAATACTCCAAAATGTGCTGACATCCAAGCATCTTGGAATCAGTTCCAGTGTGTAAACAAGAAATAAGTCAATTATTATTTATCTGTTAATCTATTTTATTCTTTGTTTGTTTGTCACCTTGTAGGTGTGGTCTGTGGGTGAGCGAGTCGTCCTCTATGTGTTAAACCGCATTTTCTACCGTACTAAAGAAATGAGCAGTGGAGAGATGCCCTTTCTGTGCCACAGTGAAAATGACTATGCCAAAATCTTTTGGAAGAATGGACAAGCCGTGGGTTTCTATTCAGTAAAACCAAAAGGTCTGTTTGCTCTTTAAAACAAAATATAGGTGATTATTTGGTCATGTCCATTTTTAAGCCATATATTGTGTACCCTGTCTTGTGCAGGTGTTCTTACTTTAAACATGGGGCGCATTTCTGTAGGTGGACATGGATTGATGAGAGGTCAGAGTCTGGTTTAAGGTAACAGGAGGGATACCGAAACTTAACCGACCTCTTGTTACATTAGTGGTATGCAGAAAAGCATCTTATGAAGTTCCGTGAGGACTACAACTGTAGAGCATTAGGATTTACTCCTGTCTGCCATGATCAGGAATCTGTAGAATACTGCTCAGAATCACCTAAAGCCAGACATTTCAAGACCGAAGAAACATGATGTCTACTGAATTGTGATATGTGCTGCAACATGCACACGAAGGGGTCAGAAATTTGAGTCATGAACTCTATGGACCCAACCTGAACTTTTGTAAAGACCTTAGACCAGGCATAGATATTTTCTTCACTCTGTGCAGCTTGGTAGCATAGTAGTTAGCAGGTTAGGCAAAAAGTGGCCTTCGCCCAATGTCGGCTGAAAGAGTGGCTTCAGCCGATCCCAAATAGGATTGAGCGGTTCATAACGGCTACTTTCTGCATCATGTACAGGTGCAGGTCTAGTTCCATGAACCTGTCACCTGAATCCTCCCCTATCACCAGCTCTGAATCCAGTAGATCACCCTTAGGATCTGGTAGGAAAGGAGATTCACATACCTGGGGATTTACATAATTCTCAGTATTAAGAAGAGATGCAATGTGTAATGGCGTGCTTTCTTGATTCATTTGGTTTGTTTATTGTGCCTCCTGCAGGTAGTGTATGTAATAACTCTTTGAGGCAGAGCTACATCCTCCCTGTCATGGACTCCATATATGTGAGGAAAGCTTACCGGGGAAAGGGTTATGGGCTGCAGATGCTGGAGGATTTTGTTGATTCTTTCAGTGAGGATGAACTAGGCCTGAAGTATCCTTTGTCTCCAGCTATGACCAATGGTAAGATTTTATTTATTTATTTATTTATTTTTGTGTCTTTTGTTAGGTTTTGGAGTTATCTTCATTCTTGGCTTTGACAGATTTATGGTTTTCACTACCAAGTAGACCAAGTGGGAAAAATCGGGGGTGCTTTCAGATATTGCACTTATCTAAACTAATTTCTGCTTAGTGTCTTGCATTAATTGACACTTTTTTTTTTGAACATTTAAGAGAAAAAAGCCCTCTTTTATTTTCTAATCTGTGAACTGCATTTGTCTTGCTCTCTGCAGTGTGCAGACATTACCTTGACCGTTACCCAGCAGATGTAGACCTTTTCTGGGAGGTGGAGGGCATCGGTGGGCCCTACCAGAGGACTACAGTGGCTTACAAACTTACCTCTAGACCACTGAATGGTAAATACGCCAAGCACATCTGTACAGCTTCATGGTTTCACAATTGGCTTTGTTCTTTTCAGCTGCTAGAGGCATCTTAGTGGAGAAACGGCAACTGTTTTAACTGCCTTATTTTTCATATACAAGGGATTGCCAATTAGAAACCAATATTTTAAAAACAACCAATTAAAAACTAGTGTTCTTGGGGATGCAGTTTTTGTTCCTGGCACTGAACACAGCACATTTTTGTTTTTTGTCTGTTCTCAAACATTTGATTTACAAATAAAGGCTTACTAATTAGCTGGCACAATAAATTTAGGCTTAACAGTAGGTCGAGAAAATTCAAGTACTGTGTTTAAGAATATTTGCATTGAAGCTAACAGTGTGGTTTCTTTCACAATTCCGTGTACAATAGATGGACAATGTAGCTTCAGTTATGTGTTATTGGACTTATTAGCCTTTTTGAAATTCATTTGACACCAGACTGTGTCTGTGCTCAATGTTAAGTACTGTGTAGTGCAAAATTGACTAAGTGTTTGACAACCATAAGTGCCTTCTGATGTGATTACATCTGTATATTATGGTTTTTGGTTAATGGTTACTTGTATACTCTAAGTAGATACTCATAAAAGTGAACATGGTGAGGATAATGGGCAAAATGGAGATCTTGTGGAGGAATCCGAGAACACCTGTCTCAACGTTACCGTAGGTTCATTCTTCTGATTAGTGACAGTAATACTAATGCCCTTCTTGCATTGCCGAAATGTGACCCGTTCCAGCATAATGTGGATTAAGTAGGAAATTTGACAGACTGATATGCATGTGTTTGGAAAGAGAATTGAATGTTTCAAAATGAGGTATAATACACGATTGTAGCATGCTAAGTGACTAAGTTACATCACTTTGTATGTTGCTAATCAGGAAAAGCAACTTTTGAGAACATAGCACTTACCAGCAAAAGATGAGTTCTATTCAAACTGAGTTATGTCTGTTTAGAGGCTTCCCATTAGTTTACCGTTATGATTCGGGTATCCTTCTCGGATTCCCTAAGTAGGTAGAGTATTCTGGTACCAAATATAAATAATAAGGAAATCCTCTGAGCAATGACCGAAGCAGTTTGAAAAATCAGCAACATAAGTGGATATTCCACTTTTTTTTTTTTTTTTACTGTTTTACAACAGTTTGGACATGGAACCCTTTTTTAACAAGCATTTAGGTATGAATAGATTTTGTTTTTGGATATTTCAACATGGTCAGGTTGAAGATTATGCTTTGAAGGATGCATTGTTAGCGATATCACATTTTTGTCCAGGTAAACCAGGTACTTTGGCTCTTACGAATCCCATTATGATGGAGTGGGTCACAAGTATGAAAACATTTGTGCACGCATAAACAGTAATGTGTTGTCTGAGTAGAAAACGCGACTGAAAAAAATCATTGGCTCAAATCCTTAATTAAAATATAATTTTATACATAACAATAATCATAATGTTGATAAGGGTACAGAAATCAAGTATATTTGCTTATATGTATGTTAGAGTATGCACACTGTAATTTTCACTGCACTTTCCTTTTTAAATTTGCTCATTTGAGAAATACTCCATATTTAAATTTTTATCTTTGCTTGCTTCATTGCATTCGTCTGTCAGGACTCGTGATCAGAGAATTGTCTAAGATAAAAAATGCCACTTTTTTGCAATTTTTCCTCATTTTGTCCATTTTTTTTTCTCCCCACAGGAGGAAGTTGTTGTGGTCAACAAACATCTTAAAGTAACTGAAGGTTTGTAAATGTCCAATGGCTGACATATTTATTGAAACTGTCACAAATCAAAACAAAATAGTCCATAATTTAAGTGTGATTGCCTATTGACAAATGGTATGAAGTTGAATCCTAACAGTGCAAACATTCACACATGTTCACACCAGTGAGCAAATTAAAGTAGCCAGTAAACCTAATTCGAATGTCTTTTTGGACTGTCGGAGGAAGCTGCAGTGCCCAGAAGAAACCTATGCAAGCGCAGGGATAGCATGCAAACTCTAAACAGAAAGGTCGAATTTCCATAGGGTTCAAACCCATAAGCTTCTAGCTCTGTGGCAACAGTGAGGCTGCATCACACTTGTGGTTAAACTATTTAGATAGCACTGGATCACAAAGATTAACACGCGTCATAGGTTATACAGTTAGTCACGTGATGAACAATTAGAGCTCCTTAGCAGGTAACTAGCACCAGACCACAGAAACCAACAGGGTTTGAGAATGAGGCAGTGGAGTTCAGGCACTTTACCCAACCTGGTACTTGTAACCGTGGAACTTCTTTTAAAATTATACCTCTGGAGTTTTTTTGTTTCTACTGAATTGGATTTTTATCTATGTCAAAGACCTCTTCTCCAATTAAATGTATGGGGGTATTTTATATATCTAGCTGGTGAACCTTTAACCTGTAAACTTTTCATATGGATTTAATCACAAGGTAGTGTATTGAGTAAGAGCTGAAGTAATTTGAAAATGGCGTACCTGGACAAAAATGCATCCTTGACAAAGTATAATCTTCCACATGACCAAGTTCAAATATCTTGTTTGATAAAGGGTTCCATGTTCAGATTGTTGTAAAATAAATGGAAGTATCTGCTTATTTTACTAATTTTCACACCACCTTGGGCCACTGCTTACGGTATTTCTTTATTATCCATATATGGTACCAGAATACTCTTCCTACTTACGGAATCCGAGAAGGGATTCCTAGAAACATAACGGTAAACCAATGAGCAGCCTCTAAACAGCCTTGACTTGGTGTGAATAGAACTCATCTGTTGCTAGGAAGTTTTAAATGAGACTGACAGAGACTGGTTCTGGAACAGTAATTGCTATTTTCTCAAAAGTAGCATTTCCTGTTGACTGACACAAAGAGACAATTTTATTCTATAATCATGTATTTTACCTCATTTTGAAGCATATTAAATTCTCTTTCCAAATACTCTATATTAATATCTCAGTCTGTCAAATTTCCTATTCAACCTGTATTATGATGGAGCGGATCACGTATGTTTGAGTTCTGTGAGTTTATGTTAAAGAGAGTAAGTCATGAAACCAGTATTGTGAACCGAATTGAATTGTGACTATTGTTGGTATAATTGTGTATCGTATGACCCTTCATCTGACTTCAGGTCACTGACTTGAAGTTCATTTCAGTTTCAGTTTTAAAACTACAAAACATAGAAAGGACAGCATTTTTTTTTTTCCATTTCAGTTGCATCTACTGCGGTATTGAATCCGTATTCTCCACTCGCTATGTACTCGTTTACACATGACACATCCCCTGAATATGTCATCAGCCATGGCTTTGGTTTTCTTAACTTCTGTTTGAGTGGGAATTTTTATTTTATTTTTTTAAGCATCATTTTATAAATGTATAAATGCTTTTTTCCTTATCCAATGACAGAGTTTTTTTAAAGTAGAATATATATGCAATATAAAAATACCAATGAAATTTCTTGGCACGATTACTTTATATGGTTGTAATTTCTTCTGCAAGACACTGTACCTGTTCATGAGTCTTTAAATTTTTTTTTTTTTTTGTGCAGAAGTAGGCACACCGATCTCCACACGCACCCGAAGCAGTGAGCACAGACAGAGGAAGCGAGTCCGAGACGAGGATGAGGCAAAGGTGGTGGATTCGCGACCAGACAAAATCAACAGGTACCTGAGTCCCATCAATACAAAAATAAGGCAGCTTCATCCTTGCATATTTTTGATCTTTCAGGATCAACTATTATCTAAATTAGTAATTGATTTAATATTCTGGCCAACCTACAATAAGAGTTATGCAATTAACCAATTTTTTTTTTCGTGTTTGTCTGGGGCAACTTGGTGCCGAGAGGATATTTTTCTGTATGTTTGGTCTTCCTCAAATTGACCTATCCTGCTGTTTTAAAAGTAAAACAGGGCTATCGCATTCACTCTTACTCCCTCATTTGCCAAACTGCTTAATCGTACTAGGTTTGCGGGGATGCTGGAGCCTATCTCAGCCGACACTGGATGAAGGTGGGGTACACTCTGATCAGCTCGCAGGGACAACACACACCCCTTCACACTCACATCCACACCTAGGGGCAATTTGGAACAGCCAGTTAGCCTAATGTTCATGTCTTTGGACTGTGGGAGTATATCGGAATACATGAAGATAACCCACGCATGCATGAGAAATACATGCAAAATTCAGACAGAAACGTCTGAGCCCGTGGCTCAAACTTATGACCTTATTGCTGTGATACGGATGGGTTAACCGCTACACCATGCCGCCACATCACATTCAGGATTTGCCGTTGATGGGAATATACTGTTTGATGGAGTCTAAGAACAAATTCTTTACGTTTTGTAGGGTTGCATAACATTTGATTCTCTGTGGACTTAAAAACTATTCAGTACCAGAGTTCTTCCATACAGGATTATAGTTGAGTCATCAGCGTATTGTACTTCCAATGAAGCCAGATTCTGCGATAAAATGAGACAAAAACGGTACAAACACTTACAGTTCTTTTTTGTGCATGACCGTCTTTCGTAAGATATGGTGTAGGATCTATTATATTGTTTGACAAATTTTTAAAAATTGATTTACTTCCACTAAACCCAATACCCTCCCCCCACCCTTTTACAGTAAAACCGTAAGATAAGCTCTCTGTCCTGTGAGAAAGAGAACTAACTGCGAAGACATGCTTTCCTTTTTTTTTTTTTCCCACATGCCTTTTACC
>JBCNYG010000024.1:18941944-18952583 GCA_039654305.1 Porochilus rendahli
CATGCTTTCCTTTATTTTTTTTTCCCACATGCCTTTTACCAAGGGTGTTAATGATTCTAGAATAGAATGATGTTGGGTTGCATTGTGGCGTTGAGGTTGGTACATCTGCCGCACAGTAAGAAAGGTCTTGGGGGGGCAAAATTGTATGTATTGTTAGGAATGTGAAGGTGAGTCGAATATGTTGATGAGATTTGTGTGTCTGATTGGTATGTGATCTGTGAGCACAGGATGGAGATGACTGAAGAGGAGAAGGAAGTCAGCCATGCTGATGAATCAGTGTCTGATACTCCTACTGAGGTACCAGTACCAGTAAGAAACATCACATGCACATAGGAGTACACACATCTTAGGAAGTTTCAGCAATATAACAAAAAAATAAAAGTCCTGTGTCCTCACGGAACTTTCAGAATGTCTTGATCCACAAGCCAAGTTTGATTCTTGGCTTGATGGGAAATTAGTGTTATTTTTGGTGATCCAGCTATGTAGTAGCTCCGGCGCATGCACAGTAGAGCTCATATACAGTCATCCATACATGTAGTGGCGCTGGCGCAGACGCAGCACATGCCCAGTGGCCCCCAATACGTTCAGATAGGAAAGCGTATATTAATTTGATTTGCAATGGCAGGAAGGGCAACATTACGAACATCACACTGTCCGAGTTTTGTTGAAGCTGTGAAAAGATGCAAGTAAATTTGTTTTAACCTCCAACACAGTCACACTTCAAACGAATATAATAAAGAATCCAGTGGGAGGTGACACTAGCCATTAGCCTCAGCTTTTTGCCTCCCAACAAAACGCTCATTGCTCATACTCCATGTGTGTTCCAAATTATTATGCTAATATGAGTTTGCTTTATACGTAAAATGTTTTTGCTGAAACATTGAATTGAAATAGATTTTTTTTTTCTATTGCAAATGCATAGTCACAATATTTTAGTTTGTTTTTTGTACTATTTTCCAAAAAAAACCTTATTAGAATGTGAGTGGTCCAAATTATTATGCAAGTCAACCCAAAAATAAAAAAAATTATATCAAGCGAACAACAATGAAATTTTATTATTACAATAACAAGTGTCTATATCTATACTAATTATTATGAATATTGATTTCAGTCAATAGAAGTAATCATTTTTTTTTATGTATTTGGGGTCCTATTGCTTTCTGTCAACCTCCATTCCACTTCCTGTGGCCCTGCCAAAATAAAAAAAACATTTCACAATTATATAAGCATTTTTAGAAAGCCGGATAATGAATGGTTTTGCTTTGTATGCTTAAAACCATGTCTTGCTCATTTGTCTCATTTATTAAGGAAATCAGATTTTTTTTTTGGTCATATTGGGCTTTTTAGATAATGATCACTTGGTTTTGAACAATACTTTGTTTTTGTACTGAAGACTGAAGAAGTGAGGATCAAGCAGGCTGAAGATAAGGAGGAGGTGAAGGAGGGAGCAGCAGAGGAGCATGAATCCGCTATCCAGAACGGCACGGGTGATGAGGAAAAGGAAATTGAGGTTGCGGAACAGACTAAAGATCATTTTCAAAAGGTTGTACACGAGTATGATCAGGACAGTCTTCTGCGTGTGTTATATCACATTAAACTTTAATGGGTGTAGAAGATTGAAGAATACTGAAACTTTTAATAAAAATTTAGTTGACAGGATTGTCTTAGGTTCTGCTAAGTACTGGAATAAAATATTTAGTGTATCGTACTAAAATACATACATACCCTCTCCTCTACAGGATGTCACTCACACTGTGGACACTCCAGTCGAACCAGCAGCAGAGCAACAGGAAGTAGCATATGTAGCTGAAGATAATCATGACATGGAAATAGACCCTGTAGCTCATGAGCAGCAAGAAGAGGAAGATGATCCTGCAGCTGAGGGACGGGTTGCTGAAAATGAACAGAGAGAGGTAGGCACACCTGCAGATGCGGAGGAAAGCGAAGTAGCTCCTGTAGTTGAGGAGAAACAGGAAGTATCTGTTACAGCTGAGGAGAAACAGGAATTAGCCCCTGCAAATGATGAAGTAGTAGGTCCTGTATCTGAAGATGAACTGGAAGGAGGTTATGTCCCTAAAAAAGAAAAACTAGAAGCTCTGGCAGCGGAAGAAGAAGGAGCTCCTATGGATAAGGAACAAGGAGGTGAAGGCACTGTAGCTGAGGAGAAACAGGAAGTAGCTCCTGGAATTGAAAAGAATAAAGTAGTTCCTGCTGCTGAGAAAGAACAGGAAGTAGCTTCTGAAATAGAGAAAAGTGACAGTGTTTCTGTATCTGAGGAGGAACGCGAAGTTATTCCTGAAACCGAAGGTAATGAAGTCATGTCTAAAGTTGCAAAACAGGAAGTAGATCTTCCCACCAAGAAAAAGTCAGCTTCACTTGCCCCAGATGCTGACGGAGCACAAGCACAGGATGAGGCAATGGATGTAGTGAATGACACTGGTGATGAGACCGATATGTCTGAACAGTCTTATAAGGAAGAGGGCAGGAATTCTTCTGGAGAGAGAAAAAACCACACACTGCTGGTGGAGGAAGAGGAAGCAGCTCAAAAGGAGGATGAGATGGATGAAGAGGAAAAGAATCTGAATGAAACTTTTGATTCTTCTAAGATTCTTCGAGGAGCCAGAACCAAAGCAGAGCCTCCAACCTCCAAACGCACCTCCAAGAGACTGAGCAAGATGACCCTACTGTATGAAGAGGACGAACAAGGAGAGGCGAAAGCGGTTGAAGAAGACAAGGGAATGAGCACAGAGGAAGAGAAGGTGACGACAGAGGAGGAGGCAGAGCACAGTTCAGAGGAGGAGGAACAAGGACAAGATCCACCAGTGATTGACAAGCGGGTGTTGAGAGGGAAAACCAAAGTGATCAAGGCAACACAGCGAACCAGAGCCAAGCGGCGTGGCAAGATGTGAACACACCAAATGCTCAAGGAATCTCGCTTTTAACATGCACATATTTTAATAGTGCACACAATTAATATTTGAGAAAAAGTTCCAAAACAACATTAAAGAGTCACTAAGAGGGTTTAATTCTTGTGTGTGTGTGTGTGTGTGTGTGTGTGTGTGAGCTCGCGTATGTGTGTATTAACGGTCTATATAAGCACATACATAAAGGAGCTCAAACCTGATGTGTGGGGTTTTATAAATTCCTGATTTTTTTAATTGAGTTTCGGGGTAACAATGTTTCAAGGTTTTCTAACTGTTGCTCAAAAACGTGGTAACATTTTTTTTTTTTTTTTTTTTTTTATACTAAACACTAAAAACAAACAACCAACATTTCAGATGTTTCTGTCCTTCTAATATAGAACATTCTTTATTGAACCTGGTTTAACCATTTCAGGCACGTTTGTATGTCCAGTGCCCTGTTTCAGTATTTTTTGTAGACATACTGATTGACCCTCACCATTTCACCCAAGTTTCAGCTTGTCCAGTCAGAATTATGAACAGTTATTTATTAAAGGTGAGGTGAATATTGGTTAAAAGACCCTCTGATGGGAGATCAAGGGTACTGTTCATAAAATCTTGTTATAGTTTGCTTCTCTTGTGTTTGTGTAGTATGTACTAAAACATTTATTCACCTCAGAGAGGAGATCGAAGAGACTATTCACTAATATTGACTGAGACTGAGGTGAATAACTGTTTTAGTATGTACTAAACAGGAACATATGAGAAACAAACTAAAACGAGAATTTTATGGAATATTTTCAAATCATAACACTGATCACACTCCACTACAGCATCTTTTTTAAACTCAAAGTTTGAAAACATTTGGTTGAATTCCTCGGGTTTCAGAATTTGCTGACCTTGACAAACCACAAGATTTGTCCTCAATTTTGATTCGAGCAGTATCCTGCGTTTGGGAGGTGGATAATAAGCCATTAAGGATGATGCGAGGGGGGGGGGTGATGTGATATCTGAGGTAGACAACTCCCTCCGACATCTAATCTCGGTTGACTAAGCCGTACGTCAATGGTTTTCACTTGATGGACCAGTGGTAGATTTCTCACCATTGATTGTTAATGTTTGGTTTCGTGTTGGGATTAGTTTTACTGTACTGTAGTGTTACTGTTTTTTTTTTTTTTTAATGCTGCTCTCTTTTCTCTGCCCGCTCAGTGACATGATGCATCTTACTTCAAACCCACATCTGTCTAGTGTAGTGTTCGTGTTTGTCCTGATTGAGTGGGCAGTGTATGTTCTTGACAACCCTGCTTTCTGTGATTCGTGTTTTTTAATTTTTTTTTTTATTATTTTCACCTGAATGTTCTTGGCACAAGTTCACTGGACAGAATGAACCATTTGTCACCTATGGCTTCAGTATAATGGACCCTGTGATTTTCGTCTGGTGTTTTTGCAACACAGTTTACCTTGCAAGTTCACTGTGATTTTATAATCAGTCTTTAAAGTGACCTGAATTTTGTTTGCCACGGTGACCGAAAAAAAAAAGAGTATAACCTCAAACATTTCCTTTTCAGCATGGTCGTGTTAAACAAACCACTTTGATCCTGTTTCTTGTGGTCTTTGTTGGAAATTGTGCTCCGCTTTCCTGTCGTCTTTAGATGTGCCAGTTTTGCCTTGTACACCCTGTTGGCTTTGTCAAATTCCTTGTTAATCTTCATCTTGTTCAAAGTACCTATTCAAGCCGAATCTTCTACTGGACCAGAAGGTTATTGAATTTTCGGCCGAGTTTTGATATTTCTTGCTGTCAAATGTGCTTGGAGTGTCTCATACCTTAGTTTTGTTTGCAGTCTTTGTATTTTTGTTGTTTCTCATTGGTTAATTTGCTAATTTCTTCTTAATTCTGAGTTTACAAGCAGGCAACCTTTATTAGCCAGCATTCTCTGACAGGTGTGGAAGAAGGAACATTGGTACATGCCATCAGTCGTGCAATAATCATTCATCATCAATGTCAATGATGGGAAGAAGTCGGCTCATAGAAGACACCAAGAATTTGTTGATGGCTTTCCACCAATCGGAACATCTAAGGGCATGTCTAGTCTTTATTCCTTTGTACTGATTTGTTTGCTAATTGCTATATCTTGTTCTTATCATACGAGGGAGCTCTAAGGTTAAAATGCACAAAACCACACACTCTTCTACACAATATATTTTCCCACACATGCCCTAATGGCTGTTAGAGTACAACCTAGTGTGTGTTTAAAATTGTGTTGGATTTACTGTATCTTTCACGTGTGTCAGTTCTGTAATCCCTTTATTTCCAAAAAACTGTTCAATCCATCTGAAACTCTGTTCATATTTCCAATGCTGTACCCAAAACCACATTTCAACTCAAACTACTTTTTACTGTAATTTCTTTTGTGAATTTTCCTTATTTTTGTTTGTTTCAGATATTACTGTACCACATTATTGGTTTAGTTCAAGCTGTGACTTTATTTCTGTAGCAAATAAATAATTATCTTTATTTACATTTGATTTTTACATGTTATTATGTTTAGTTTGTACTCGGATTCTTGGGTCCTTATTTGTCATGCCTTTATTTGATTTTAAGTAGAAGTAGAGATTTTGATTGACCTTATTTAGGTAAAGGTTTCAGTGCATGTGTTTAATGATGAGCATATCAATTACATTTTTTTATTTATGTAAACAGGAAATTGGAATCAGTAGTGTACATTAGTTCCATATCAGCCCAAAATATTTCCATATGGTTCCATATCAGCCCACTTAAAATTTACTATAATTTAAACTCGCTAAAGAAAAGCATGTAGTATATTCAGGAGAGATATAATTAAGCAAGATTGTAAGAAAAAAAAGTAATTCCTAATATCACCCAGGTCGTGATCAATTATCACACTGCGTTAAGTCTTGGAGCTGTGTCTATATTTAGTGTAACCAATACTGTGAGTGTGATGTACACTGCCTGGTTACACCTACATGGTGGTGTAGTGGTTAGCATGTTCGCCTCACATAGGATTAGAATCCTGAGTGTTTATGTGTGGAGTTTGCATGTTTTTGCTCAGCTTGTGTGGGTTTCCTCCTACAATCCAAATGCACAATATGCTTAATTGCCCCTTGGGTGTGAAGGGCCCAACAGTGGTGATTGAACCGCAGACGTTCGGATCACTAACCCATTGCCTTAACCACTAAGCCAGGGTGTACCCCGCCTTTGCCCAGTGTTGGCTGAGATGAGATTTGGCCTTGCCACTCTAATGGGTTTCAGAAAATGCATGAGTAAGGGAGTAAAAATAGCTGTTCTGTTGGAAGAGAAGCTCCTTATCTTTATATCTAGTTTGTTAATTACAATAATATGTAAATTAGTCTATGGTGTCATCTGGTGCGTCTCTGAAATAGTTTGAGGTACTTTCCCCTGAAAAGAGTTGGGAAAATGCTCCCCTGTTTATGTTCTCATCCCATCGAAAGTTATTCCTCTTTCCGTCACTGCCCACATCCGCCTTTTTTCCTGAATGTGTGGAGAAGGGAGAATGGAGAGGAAGCAGGGCTGAGATGTGAACTCTCGCGCGCTGCTCCTCACTACATTACGGTAAGAATTCCAGACAAAGACAGATACACAGAGGTGGATAGTTCACTACTTACAGTTTTTACATTTTTTTTATCTGTTTTTGCGGGACGAATGACACCAACTTTTCCACCAACCACAGTCGAGCTTTATATCCATTGCACATATATATATATATTTTTAAACCCCAAGATTTTATTTATTAAAAGTGTTTTAGAGTCTGTAATAATCTTAAAACTGAAAGAAAAACCAGAATAATCGTTTTTACACAAGTCAGAAAACGTCTGAATTCGAGTTAATTAGAAAATATTTACTCTCGGAGTATCTGCGTCACTGGAGAGTTTAGGGACCGTGGCTCA
Organism: Porochilus rendahli; assembly: GCA_039654305.1. Taxonomy (NCBI): domain Eukaryota; kingdom Metazoa; phylum Chordata; class Actinopteri; order Siluriformes; family Plotosidae; genus Porochilus; species Porochilus rendahli. The sequence continues at coordinate 18,948,772 of JBCNYG010000024.1, forward strand.
AGTTCACTAAAAGATTCAAAGTGAACAGCTGGCAAAACAGGTTCAAAATGGGTGACGTCATCGACTTATTTGAATACTGGAATATGCGCAGAGATAATTGGCGTTTTAGCATGTCCGCCTCCCAGCAAGAAGGTCCTGGGTTCGAGTCCCGGGCGTTTCGCTGCATGTTATCCCATTCTGGTGTGGGTTTCCTCTGGGTACTCCGGTTTCCTCCCACAGTCCAAAGACGTGCACATCAGGCCAATTTTTGCAGTGGTGGCTCGGTGGTCAAGGCTCCGGGTTATTGATCCATGTTGGCCCTGCGATGGTCTGGCGAGCTTTTCAGAGCGTATCCTGCACTCACCCAGTATTGTCTGAGATAGTCTACAGCCTCCCTGCAACACTAGTACGCAGCTTAGGAAATGAGTGAGCGAGCGAGATAAGGTATATTAAGGTGTATATGTAGACCTTATTACACCTCTGCAGGTGTGTGTTTGCTTATTTGTTGTATGAATATTGCGCAATGAATGATGGTACAGATATTTGGTACAGTGCTGGTGTTTTTACCGATCAGGTATACCATTAACACCACCTGACTGGTGTATGGCAAGGCAGCCTCATACATATCAAGTTGCTATGTATTCTGTGTTATAATGCCTTCCTACCACAGCCATCTTCAACAGTTTCAGCAGCTTGTACAGTAGCACTTCTGTAGGATCAGACCAGGCGTTCTAGCCTTCAGTCCCCATGTGCACCAGTGAGCCTTGGGCACCTATGACACTCTTGCCGGGCTTGTTTTTGGCCGGAAGGAAGAAAACCCACACAAACACAATGAGAGCAAGGAAAACTCCATAAAGATTTGATTAGAAACCTAAGCCTATTCAGAGGTGATCTGTGACTAATCCTTAAACCTTTGTAGGGGTGCAGGGATGGGCTTCCCTATGGATCTGCTGGAAACCACGAGTCATGAAGAGCTCAAGTGCTCAGCTGATATCTACATAGAGAAGCTGCTTTACAGTGACCCTTACCATGCCGACTATTTCACACTGCCCAATGGAGAGAAGGTAATATTGATCACTGCCATCACTTTTGGAGCTTCGTTAGGTGGAATGCTATGCTGATTAGCCAAAAATATGATGTGCACCTGCCTAGACTGTATGAAAATGATGGAATTATGTTTCTCAGCAACTTTGCTTGCAAATTCGGTCATAATCAATAAATAAATCATGCAGTGACCCAATTAAAAATCCCTTGTTTTAAAGGTTAAAAAAACCTTGAGTCACATGAATCTTCATTCAATACAGTTTTTGTACATCGTGTTTAAAAGATGACATCCTCCAGATGGTTTCCGTCATTTTCTATACACGCTTGGAGGCAATTTCTGAAGGCTGCCATGACTCCATGGGTCATGTCTGGTGGAATAGAGGCTACCTCCTGATGAATAGCAACCTTAAGGACGTCAAGAGTTTGAGTTTGATGCGTTTACACTCTTGATTTAGGGTAGCCCCACAGAACAAAATCACAAGGGGTGAGTGGGCCGGCCAACCAACAATGCCACACAACAAGATCAGCACTTCCAGTGATCTTCGAGCTGTGCTGTAACGCCACCTTGGTAAAACCACACATCGGGCTCTTCGAGCTCAGGGTGTTTAAATAAGGTTTGGGCTACCAATGGTCCCTAGCACCAGGCTCCTGCTTCAGTAAGTTTGCAGATAATGATGAATAAAAACTGTATTGAAAGAAGTTTCACGTATGAAAATCCCTAGCTATTACTTTTTTAGCTTTTAATATGTGGGAGGTTTTTGTGGGTCACCCTGTATAACCCCAGGGATGACTGATTGTACAGTGGTCAGCATGGTTGCCTCACATCAAGCAGGTTTTGAGTAAGAACTGGGTGCTTGACTGGGGAGCCTTCCTGCATGCATGTTCTTCATGTGCCTGTGTGGTTTCCTCAAGATTCCCCCACAGTGCAAAGAGACATGGATTCAATCAAATGGATACTACAAATTGCCCCTAGTTGTGAATGTGAGTGTTAGGAGCTGTTTGCCTCTTTGTTTTTGCCCTCCAGTAGATTAGCAAACTTTCAAAAACGTTTAGGGCATCACAATGGTGTAGTGGTTAGCATGTCTATCTCACAATAATATGGTTCTGGGTACAATTCCCAGGCTCCGCGAGGGAGTTTCTGTGTTGAGTTTGCATGTTCTCTCTGTCCTTTCATGGGTTTCCTCTAGGCACTCCTGTTTCCTCCCACAGTTCATGCACATTAAACTAATTGGCTGCTCCAAATTGCCCCCAGGTGCAAGTGTGTGTGAATGGGTGTGTGTTGGGTTGGTGAGCAATTCAGGGTGTACCGCGCCTGTACCCAGACTCGGCTGAGATAGGCTTCAGCCTTCCCCCGACCCTAATAGGATAAAGCAATTTGGGAAATGAATGAAGGTGTAGCTATGCAAGAACTAATCAGGAACAAATATTACTACTACAATCCAGTAGTTATTTAGTCAGTAAGGGTTTGATTCTCCCATGCATGCAAGTCATAAAAGTTAAGCAGTGGTTTTTAGTCTATGTGGATTTTTCTCTTGAACTGTGGAAGTGTACACAGAGAAAGTTTCTTGGGAAGATGATCTGGGCAAATGGCCTACCTTATGTGATGGAAGTCATGGAGAGTTGTTAACAGCATTTCTTCTGCGCTGTTGGCATCACCAACATGTTACCTGACAAGAGTATATCATGTCCTTACTGCTCTTTTACCTGGTGATTGACTGGATTCTCCGTCATACTAATGAAAATTGTTGGTCAGGGATCTGATGGACCTTGTCCTCTTCCCACAATGATGAATAAATGACTTTATTGCACCCATGAAGATATCCAAGAAAAACAAGGTGACTCTAGATTGGTGTAAACATCAATTGTAAGAAAACTGAAGCTGTAGCACTAAACATCTCCCATTCAACCCTTGTCAAGATCAAGGAAGAAGAGCTCGCTTATGTGGACCAGTTCACTTTGAGAACTAATGGAAGAACCAATTATGACAAACAAAATTCAACAATGTGCCTTATTCATCCCAGTACAGTACCCACACCAAACTGAAACTCTACTAGAGCTGCGTCTTCCGAACTCTCGAGTACTCGATCTGGCAAATGGTGGAGCACGGTCTGATGAAGTTGTTTTTATTTTACACTGAGAACCTTTGGAGGATATTATCTCCAACAGAGATCTCGTACAGCAGTGCAAAAAAGGAAACTCTTGTGAAGACACTGGAAAAGGATTGGTCATGCCATCAGGCAAGCGAAGGAATCCCTGTTGTAGACTGCCCTACGTTGGACACCTTATGGGAAGAAAAAGAGATGAAGGCCCAAAACATGTGACAGCATAGAGTGGAAGCCAAGATAACAGCCATGGGCATGAACTGGAATAAAATATGGAAAATGACAGAAGACTGGCAGTTGTAGAGGAACTTTATTGGTGCCCATGTGCCACAGGGCATGATGGGTAGTAAGTAATTACTGAGTCTTATGTTTCTCTTGCAGAACAAATGACTGATAATTCCCAAAAGCTAAAACTTACTTTTCTGCTGGAAACCTACCTAAAATATCTTAACTTGTTTCAATAAATCAGTATTTAAAATGTCTGTGCAAGTAATGTTACCTCCTCAGATTAGTGCAGGATAGGGGTGTTGTTTTAATTTAACCAGTCAAGATCAAAAGGAGGGAGGTACGGTGGCGTAGTGGTTAGCACGTCCGCCTCACAGCAAGAAGTTCCTGGGTTCGATTCCCAGCTCGGGCGTTTCTGTGTGGAGTTTGCATGTTCTCCCCGTGCTTGCGTGGGTTTCCTCC
>JBCNYG010000024.1:19008249-19021179 GCA_039654305.1 Porochilus rendahli
ACCCTGGACAGCTCGCCAGGCCATCACAGGGCAGAAACACGCTGATGGCTATGCAGCCTCCTCTTGACGAAAATCAGTTAAGAATCTAATGAACAAATAAATCAAGGAATGACCTTAGAAGACCCAATCAAGGACGCACACCAATGTAAACAAAAACACCAACATAGATGGAAATCAAAGCAAAGCAAAACATGAAGTCTGCTGAGTACACAGAGAGATTTTGGGTCAGCACCTTCATTTTTGTATAAAATCTGCCTTAAATGTAAAGAAAAACGCAAATTTAGTATTTCCAACAATCGCTTACTTCGAAATAGACATAATTGTAAAGTGTACACATCTTTATGTCAATAAAGAATTACTCACTGACCCATCCATTCATTATCAAAACCATTTATGTGTCAAGGTCATGGGTGAGCTGTAGACAATCCCAGCAGACCTTGCATGAGAGGAAGGGTGCAACCTGGATAGGTCACAGATCATCTATTGCAGGGTTACCACCGAGACAAGCCCCGGTCCACAGTCACATTCACACGTTGTAATCAGATACGGCTGTGGGAGGAAACCACAGTACCCTGAGTAAACCTACACAGTTCAGGTCCCCAATACATGGGTCTAAGATAACATTTTATGTCACAGGTGAGGTGAGGTTCAGACATCACACCCAAAAACTGTCCAAGAATTTTGCTCAATTTATTTGTCAAGGACCTTACATGTAACTTTGACATGATATGTGTGAGAGAAAGGGGCTTACAAGAACAGATGCACTTTTCAAGCAATCTTTCTTTAACACATTTCCTTTCCACGTGCTCACTACGTTTATACAGTAGTTTATATTCATAGATTCTGGCACTTTTAATAAGTGTAAAAGACTAAAACGCCATGCTGAGTGAACTACATATAAAACTTTATCAATAATATGTCATCTATTAAAGTGCAAATTTAAAGGATAATGCGTTAATGTTTAAGGCTTTAAACTTTTTCTTTTCATTAACACATTAGTGTATTTTTATTTGAGTTAGCAGTTCCTGACAATGTAGTTTGACTACCTGCTAATAGTAGCACCAATGGAATCTAGTTAGGAGATCCAACATTGAATTTCATTCATCGATTCATTTTCTAATACGCTTAAGCTTAATTAGGGTAGCAGCGAGGCTGGCACTCATCTCAGACCCTGAACAAGTCACCAGGCCATCACAGGACAACACACATACAACCATTCACACTCACGCTCACAAGTAGGGGTGGTTTGAAACAGGCAATTAGCCTACTGTCCACTTATGAATTAGAATGATTAAATGCATCACAAATATTTCAATATAAACATACTTTATGTGTTTCAGGATGAAGTTTTTCTGTAATTTTCTTAAAGTGTATGTATATATAGGCATTAAGAGTTTAAAAATAAAGGCTGCTATAAGAACTTACAGCTGATATTGAATTATTTAGTACACTTTATACATCAGTTTGTACTTTCAACCAGTATGAACACACTTTTTCGGCATTAATTAGAAAACAAATAATCGAATCCAGTTGGGAAAATATTTTTTGATAAAACTTTGTAATTTGTATGAGCAGCTAAAAAGAATATGGAACGTAATGAGGAGTTAGAGGACAAAAATAGCTGAAAGATGGCTATATGGGCTAATAAACTGAAGATCACTGAGAGACCTAAATGAGCAAGAAAGTGAGAGTGTGAGAAAAAAAAAATCAGGGTGAGAAAAAATGTGCTTGTGTGATAGAGTGCTAGAGAAGGGAGAGAAAGAGAGAGAGAGAGAGAGACAGAGAGTGTATAATCTGGCCTGTGTATGGAAAGCTGCACCTCGTTCTTTCCTGGCTGTCTGCCCCAGCAGCCACTTGAATTAGCCGCCGAGGATTATGGGATAGCGGCTCATTAATGGGCCAGACAAACAGCAGCCAGTGTGAATATTTGCAACCCAAAATTGAAAAGATTAAGTTCTATTTGGCAACGACTGGCGTGCTCAGAGAGCAGCTACTGTTAAATATTCATATCCTGGCCACAAGGCTATGCAAGTGTGTGTGTGTGTGTGTGTGTGTGTGTGTGTTTCTCAAAATATGCACATATGTGTGAGAGAGCCTGAATCTATGCACATTTATAAAGGCAAATCCTTGAAAAATGTTTGTGAAGAAAAAGAAAGCAATAGGTCATGTTCAGTTATTTGTGGTGTATTGAGTGCTCATTTGACGAAATGCCACAGGGTTTCTTAAAATCTCTTAAGCATCGTTCTATTAGAATTTTGGTCACAAACTTTTTTGGCAGGTTTACATCGGGTGTCACAACTATTCATAGAATGGCTTTGGAGCCCTGCTTGTAGCACCAGTTAAAGTAAGCTTTATGTATACTTTAAGTCCCAGTAACATCTCAAATTCCACCCGGGACCGTTTGGATGACCAAATGGCAAATCTAGTGGCATTACATCCATCCATCCATCCATCTACACTACTAATCGGTCAAGGTCATGGGGACGCTGGGGCCAGTTTGGTTTAAGCAAGACATGGGCAACCGTACATTCAGCTTGTTGCAGAGGGAAGAAGTGCAAACATCTTTAGAAAATACTGGATTATAGAATTTAACTGTAGCATATGGTCTACTCACTGTTATAATATTACAAATTAATACATATACTGAATTGAACTGGACTAGGTTTTTAATTCTAAATTTTCGGAACTGATTAATCGCTGGGAGGCTGGCGCCCATTTCACTCTACTCTTTCCGAATGAGAGCAGTGGTTCTATTGCATGCCTCGCATAACCCAGTTAGCTGCACTGGGGACAGGTGATAGCGGGTCATGAACCCCCGACCTTCAGATCTAGATATAGAAATATATATACAATATAAATAATAATATATAATATAAGTATACTAATAATATATAATATATTAATATATTTATTATTTTTAAATCTTTTAATTGAATTGTGTGGATTTAGAGGGTGTTCATTTACTGGTATGCGCTTTCAATTTATGAACACAATGGGATTTACCAATCTAGAAACACAGTTGAAATCCATTCCAAGGTTTAAGAGGGCGTCTTGATGTAGATGTTTCTTACAACTGTGTGGTTAGCACATCTGCCTCACAGCAAGAAGGCCTGGGTTTGATTGCCAGGCTTGGGCGTTTCTGTTGGGCGTTTTCCCAGTGTTAGCATGGGTTTCCTCCGGATACTCTGGTTTCCTCCCTCAGTCCAAAGACATGCACAGTAGGTGTAGCTATTTGGCAGTTCCAAATTGCCCCTGGTGTGAGTGTAAGTGGTTGTGTGTGTGTGCCCTGCAATGGCTTGGCGAACTGTCCAGGGTGTACCCCACCTTCACCCTGAGTTGGCTAAGATGGGCACCAGCCTCCCTGCGACTCTAATAAGAATTAATTGGCTTAGAAAATGAATAAATGAATGAATGAATGAATGAATGAGATTTTCAAATCATTGCATTCTCTGTTTATTTATTTATATTTGGAATTGGGTTTATATATATATAAATATATAAATATATATAAACCTGCAATGTTCTGGGTTTTATTTACAGCATTTTGACATGTTATCCAGAGACTTTCCAATGTTCTCTGTAATTCCTTTCGAAAAATATGCTACACTGTAAAGAAACAGAGTATGCAGAGTCTGTTGATGCATGTGCACGCACACACACACACACACACACACACACACACACACGACATGTAAAAGCATAGAGAAGTATTAAAAATCAAACCAGCACACATGGCAGATAATGCAGACGGGATCAGAGCTGTTCACAAGTCATGACAAGCTGAGTCAACATTTACATACACATGAGTGATATCAAACAGGGCTTTCAGATATGACTGAATCAACACAAAGATAAAAACGAAAAGGAAAACGATGCTATTGTTCAGCCATGCTTTATCATAAGCCCATGCATGCACAATAAGCCTGCAGATCATGAAAGAGTTGGAAATGAAAACTGTTTAAACCCCTAGCTTTTGATTTATTGATTATACAAGAAAGATCTTGATGTAATATCAGACAAAGTATTTGTTACCAGGATAAGATAAAATGCTCTGAAGTTTTTCTGAGTTTTAAATAGTATACATAAAAGTTGCTTTAAATTTTTTTGTCTGTTCATTTTCTAAGTCACTTATTCCTAATTAGGGTCACAGGAAGACTGGTGTTTAACTCAGTTGACTCTGGGCGAAGGCGAGGTACACCCAGAACAGCTCGCCAGCCCGTTGCAGGGCCAACAATTTGGAACAACCATTTAGCCTACTGTGCATGTTTTTGGACTGTGGGAGGAAACCAGAGTACCGGAAGGAAACCTACGGAAGCACAGGGAGAACATACAAACGCCACACCGAAACACCTAAAGCCAGGCTTTGAACTCAGGACCTCCTTGCTGTGAGTCGGACATGCTAACCACTGCGCCATCATGTTGTTCATGGCTGGAGATTGTTAATAGATAAGTATATTAAAAAAACCTCACTCATTTGCCAAACCACTTTTTTCCTATTATGGTCAAGGGGAAGTTGCGCCTATCTCAGCTGACATTGGGCAACAGCAGGATACACCCTGAACAGCTCACCAGACTACGGCAGTTCTAGCACACTTTCAATCATTAACACTCACATTCACACCTATGTTAGACCCGTTAGCCTAATGTGCGTGTCTTTGGACTGTGGGAGGAAACCGGTGTACCCGAAGGAAACCGATGCAAGCATGGCGAGAACATGCAAACTGCACACAGAAACACCTAAAGCCAGGCCTTGAACCCAGGACCTTCTTGTGGTGAGGAGGACATGCTAACCATGACAATGTGTAGCCCATGGTTGGAGGTTGTTCATGGATAAGATTAAGATAAAAGGTTACTAGCTTCAGGAGGTATGTCACCAAAAGTTAATACTCTGAACATACTGTTGATTTTTTGGTTAGTTTTGGAAAATAAATTGTGAAGAGCGGTGAAGAGAAGGGGGCATTCTGGAGATATTCAATTTACAAGCTATTTTCCAACTGCTTGCCGCAAACCTAGTATCTGGCAAATAAGCTGTGTTGGATTTTTGTCCCTAGGAAGTAGGTCAATTCTAGAGACCCCCAAGGCTTTTCCACACCCCCAAACTTTTCTTGAACATTGATAACTTATTGCTCTGACCCATCAAGGCATGGATGCCACGAGACCTCTGAAGGTATGCTGTACTATCTGAGAAAAAGGCATTAGCAGTAGATCCTTTAAGTCCTGTAGGATGCGCAGTTGGGGCTCCACTTGTTAGTCTTGTTTGTCCAGCACATCCTACAGATGCTTGATTGGATTGCGATCTTGGGAATTTGGAGGCCAGGTCAACACCTTGAGCTCTTTGCCATGCTTCTAAATCTATTCATGAACAGCAGTCTGGCATGGTGCAGTCTGGCACGGTGCATTATCCTACCATTAGCGTATATTATCACCATGAAGGGGTGAACTTGGACAAAGCAACAATATTAAGGTAGGTGCTACATGTCAAAGTCACATCCTTATGAATACCAAAGCTTCATAGCATTCATATGGCCTTTACCAGCTTGCATTCTTCCCAAAGTACATCCTGATGCGAGCTCTTCCCTGGACAGCAATGCACATGACATAAAAGAAAATGTGATTTATCAGACTGGACCACCTTTTTGAATTGCTCCATGCTGCTCATGTACCTATTGTATGCACTGTCAGCAATGGACAGGGATCAGCATGGGCACTCTGACCAGTATGCAGCAACACAGCCCCATACACATCAAGCTGTGGGGCTCTGTCTGTGTTCAGTCACTGTACTGTCATAGCCTCGTTTTTCTTTTTTTAGCAGTGTGTGCTACATTAACTCTTCTGTGGAACCTGTACAGGTTGGCTTGTCTTTACTCTCCACTCACATCAATGAGCCTTGGGTTAGCATGAACCGACTTCCAGTTAGATGGTTGTTTTCTTGGATCACTTTTAGTAGGCACTAACCTCTGCGTACCAGGAACACCCTATGAGATATGGCATTTTGGAGATGCGCTAATCAGTTGACCCTCATGAAAGCTGCCTTGACCCATATGAATGAGTACATATGTCCAAATTCTGACTGGTAGTCTAAATGCAATTTATAAATATAAATGTATATTATTATAATTACTGTCAAAATAACTTAACACAATTACTCATTGACTTTGGAAATGTCATGCATTTATTGAGATTTTTTAAATTCTGCACAATATTATTATTATTCTTATTCTTATTCTTATTCTTATTCTTATTCTTATTCTTATTCTTATTCTTATTCTTAAATGCACTATTAGCCTCAGACATCCACAAGGACATTTCATAAACCTGTTAATAATTGTGTCTGTCTGACATTAAGGTATGAGCTTTCAAAGTTTATAGAAAAGTATTTGAATATTTAATTAATATTTCTGTTATGTATAAATTCTCAGTAAATTGGTAGTGTCACTTTAAGAGGACTCTTCAAGGTTACCCTGAGAACAGAACAAAAAAACTTTTTCTACGCCTGACGAACACTTGAAGCGCATGGTTTTCTTGATGTTTGCAAACATCAAGCCTTTACTTTTATTATGTTTCGTAATATAAAATATGTGCCTTTATTAAACAACTGGAGTGCAGTGGATAACTGAAAGGAGAGCAACCTGCAAGTAGACCATCACTTTGTCCGTGAGACTACAATGATGCATACTGGTGCAGTGGTTAGCACGTCTGCCGCACAGCAAGAAGGCCTGAGTTTCTGTGTGGAGTTTGTTCTCCATGTGCTTGTGTGGGTTTATTCCGGGTACTCTGGTTTCCTCCCACAGTAGGCAAATTGGCTGTTCCAAATTGTCCCAAGGTGTGAGAGTGAATGTGAATGGTTTTGTGGGTGTTAGCCCTGCAATGAAATGCCGAGCTGTCCAGGGTGTACCCCGCCCTTGCCTAGAGTCGCCTGAGATAGGCGCCAGAGGTTTTGTGGAGTTCACGCCTTGTTTCATCAGAACTGTTTTGGTGGCACAAGAAGGACTTACACACCATGAAATTCGGAGAAAATACCTCTTTGACTTCAAATACCTACTTACAACCTAAACTACAAGTTTTGTTCCAGTTTATGGCGCACCAGAAGAAAACAAAGCAACATTTAATACCTTAAAGTGAGTTATGCCGTATATATAAGTATTTGCTTGATATCAATCAACATGGAGACATATTCACTTCGCTTCTTACCCCTCACCACGCAACTCAAACAGAGCAAAAGTTTCATAATTCTGTGTCACCTAGAAGAGGATATGTACCATTTTGAGTCTGGTTCCGCTCATATTTTTAGCTCCCACCTACAAAGTGGCTCGGGAACTATAGGAACAGGTTCTGTCCACTATAGGAACACTTTCGTTCACACTTTGGTTTCCGGACATTTTCTTGCCACACACTGAAGCTGGAGCATTCAAACTTGCTATGCTTGTTCTGTATTGGGATATTATGAAATAGTCCTGTCGGCAGCAGCGTGTGGAGAGTAGTATATTTTCTTGCTTGTATCTTTTGAAGGAGTAGCTATTTTTTGACACAGTCCCCTCTGGCTTGTACATTATGCATCTAAATATATACATCTCGATGTCTTTAAGGGTGCCGTGTGACAATATCTTTTTTTAAAAGTGATATGATGTAAAAAAAAAAAAAAAAGAAAGAAAAAAGAAAGAAAATGTAATTGTGAACTTACATCTGATCTGACATTTAACCTTTTACCTCATACTGTATATGTTTACAAATGAACTTAAAAATGTCGGAACGGCTGTTTGCTTGTGACAGTTCAAACGCCGAGGGGAGCGGGAGAACAAAGAGAGCAGGATGGAGAGGCCACAGTACAGAGAAAAAGATTCCAGCATCCACCAGGTGAGAAATAGTCAAGATAAAAATAGCCAAAGGGAGTTTTTAATTAGTGGAACTACTCATTACACCCCCTCCCTCTGCGTAAAGACAGTTATTGTGTGCTAGATGAAGTGAATAATTGATCCCTTACATGCTCAATTTGAGATTTTTTTAATACTATGTATGTATAGTAGATATTATTCAATAGAATGAACTTTACTCATCCAAACATTTATTTTCACACGTGGGGACAATTTCAAGACATGCACCATCAGGTTGTTTTTTTTATTTTGTCATGTAATGGAATATTATTCGCAATCAAATTGAGAAAATGTTTGATCACATGACATGTATGCGATGTTTTAATAAGGATTTGAATCACTCATGTACCAGCTCACAATGCATTTTTACTGATGGATCAAGATATGATGCACACACTGTACACACACACACACACGCACACACACACACACACACTCCTTTATGGCCACTGACCATTCTCACAATAAGTTGTAAACTTGACCACAAGTTGCAAGCGAATAGTTTCTGGCTTTGGCCACAGTGTAAAAATGGTGTTACCTGGTCCCCCCATCTTGTTCTTCTATCTTTGTGGGGCCATTCATTGACATAAATCATTCAATATTCCGTTACCCAAACCTTAACCCTCACAACTAAATGCATAACCCCTACCTTCACCCTGACCCTAAACGAAACCTTACTCTAAGCTAAGTCTATTGGGCTTTTTACACCTGAGCCTGGTGGCTCATCCCAGCTGGAGCCTATCCCGATTCCTGTAGTGTGAAGCGACTAGGAGTTCATCTCCTCCTGGATGGGATGCTTGTCGATTGCAGGTTAACTTACCTTACCAAGGCAGAGGCACACTTGTGTAGCACGGTGGGGGTCTAACAGGGATTCGAACCTCTTGATCATGAGCCCAGCACCCTAACCACTACACCCTAAATTCTAACCTGAACCTTAAAACCATTTCTTAAACCTCAACCAGCCTTGAAGACCAGACAAAATGTCCTCATTCTCTTGGTTAAATACATGTTATGATCCTCAATATATAGCAAAGTAAGTGCAAGCACACACGCACCCAAGAAAACCTAAACACACATATGTGAGTTTGTCCTTTAATATCCGTCTGCAGAAGTATTTCTATCCGCTTACTGTTTGCACATCATACTCTAATCGGGGTCTTGGACATCCTTGTATTGACTTTGATTTGCATAAAAAGCTAGCCTAGCTATTTATCAGAGTGCAATAGACCTCGGGTCATTTCTGTTTTAATTTATGTATGCGGCCGGACTTTTAGTGTGATGCCTCACACAAGGTGAGCAGCCTTTGTGAGTGTGCACGTGTTTAATCTTCTGCTCAGCTGCGATAATGCTGAAGCCGGTTATCAGGTCCATCTTGCCGGAGGACTCGTGGGTGCAAGCAGACAGACACACACACACACACACACACACACGTACGAGTTCTGCATATCTCTGGCTAACACATTCCTTTTATTGTAAAAGGGTGCGAGGGCAAATGTGACAAGCAATGTTCGATGCAAAGCTCTAATTTAATTGATAAAAGTAGGCTGATTTTGCTGTGGAATGTCCGACACAGGAAAGATTATTTGTCTTGAAGAATTTTCTGACTCGGTTACTGAGAGCAGGTGGATTTGATGGGTGGCAAAATTACATCAAATGTAGAGCTTTCAATTCCCCCACCACACACACACACACACTTGTGCACCCACCCACACCCAACCCCCCGTTTCGACTAATTACTTCTTTTTTCAAATGCAAAGCAGTGAGGGAAAGTGAGCTGATTTCTTTTCGGCTGCTTAAGGGGGGTAAAGAACGCAGGGAATGAGGGAAGGAGCACCTCGGCGAACATAAGGAGGAGAAAAACCAAAGAAAGGAATGAAGTGACTTTCTCCTTTCGCCAGCGCTTTGAAGTTGGTGCGTGATGCAAGAAAGAACGAGAGGAGAGGGAAGCAAGAGGGAGAAAATAGAAACGAGGGGAGATCGTGTTAACAAGGCGGCCTTTAAAGGCAAAGAGAATAGAAACACCGCTGGCCCCTTCTCCTACTTAGGCTACGGTGGGCCCTTTTTCAAAAGGTGTTTCAAAGCATGGATTCGTGGCCTCTTAAATAGGCGAAACTTAGTATTAGGATGTTTTTTGGGGAGGGGGGGTACACTCATTGCACCGGGCCCTGAATGTGTGTGGGGGGAACTGGGCGGGAGGTGGATAGGAGACTTAGACGGCAACACGGGGGTCAGAAGTGCTCAAGGATTACAAGCTCGCTAAGCCTTTCAGGATCCCTTGTTTTCACTTGTTCTCCGTTGTTTGTTGTTCAGATATGGGGCGGGGATGGGGAGAAGTGTGTGTGTGGAATTAGCAGAGGAGAAAGGCAGTCCATTCACACCTCTCGTCAGACGATTTCAAGAAAGAACCCAGCCCTCCCGTTCCTTGTCGCTGTGAAAGCGCGTTAGTGTCGGCTTTTGTGCACGCGAAAAAGAGAAAAAAGCAAGCTCTCCCGATTCCGACGGTGGAACAAGAGGATTTAGGTTTAAGGGGGAAAAAATGCACAAAACCTGATCTGCTCTCACTTTGATTGGCTTCGGCAGGAGAGCTTGCGCACTCTTTGTTGATTAATCAAGGGATTTTCTCCCTTGTGCACCTCCATCACCAACAACACACACACACACACCTTTGAAAATGTTTTTTCCTTCTTTTTTTTTTTAACAAAAAAGTTGAAAGTATGAGGCAAAACATATTGATTATACCTTCGACTTCAAGGCTTTATTCTCTAAACTGAACACTCGCTCTGGTGTTGCATATAATATATATACGTCGAGTCTCTCTGTGAGATCTGGAAATGTCCTGAGTTTTAATGTTGTAGCTCTACCAACTGAAAAGAAATAGCACAAAGTAGGAGAATTAAAGCAGTTTACAGATCATGACAAAAGGCTGGGAAACAAAAGAAAAAATACAATAACACTCTAACAAACCGCTTATGGCGCTAATTTAGAAAACACGCTTGCAACAAAAGAGTGTGATTTGACACTACCAAAATAAAACCCAGCTTCGCTGGGAATAAACAAATGAGCGACATGTCATCTGTTTATCTCACATAGGTTTTCATTAAGAATTCCTGATGTTCTTGACACTATGTGTTTAGCCTGTGCAGGTTTTATTTAACCCTTTGAGGGGTGTAATCCCATCAGTGTACTTGGTGCAGCACAGAGTTGAGAAATTTCGATTAATGATGTAAACAAAATCGCAGAGTAATCAACAAAGCTGTGGTTGGCTAAGGTGTTTGCATATTCTGGCTGTGCTTGCATGGGTTTCCTCTGGGTCCTGTGGTTTCCTCCTACACTCTAAAGACGGGTACATACAGGTCTCCAGCCTGAGGGAACGGGAAAGATTGGGGAAGGACCTGGTTTCCTACCCTGTAAAAACCTCTCAGAGAAAACACTACGATAATAGAGTTGCGAAGATACTAAAGGGACACAATAAACAATGAATGTGTTAATCTAGACCAGGATAAAGTGGCAACCAGTGATGAAAGATGAATGGACGAACTTTCCACAATGAAATGGCTGTACTTTTAGCTATAAGCTTGAAATACCTGGTGAATTCTTGGTGCATAGAAGCATCAAACGAACCATATTATTAGCTGCAGAGGCTGTAAATTGATTACAGCAATAACACTATCAATACGTATGGATGCACTCGCTACTGCTCCTCTAGACTAATTTTAAAATGATTTAACGTGACTGTTATTCTTTTTAAACATATGTGTATTATTCATGAATGAATTTCATTCATGTGTATCACAGCCGGGATGGTGGCGCAGGGGTTAGCACGTTCGCCTCACAGCAAGAAGCCCTGGGTTCGATTCCTGGGCTTGGGGCATTTCTGTGTGGAGTTTGTATGTGGGGTTTCTCCGGTTTCCTCCCACAGTCCAAAACATGCACATTTGGAAAATTGGCTGTTCTAAATCACCCCTAGGTGTAAGAGTGAGTGTGAATAGTCGTGTGTGTTGGCCCTGGAATTTGAGCTGTTCAGGATGTAACCCGGCTTCACCCAGAGTTGGCTGAGGTAGGTCCTAGCCTCCCCGTGACCCTAATTAGGATTGAGCAGCTTAGAAAATGAATGAATGAACGTTGTTAGCACTCACTGAGCTTATCACTTAAGGCTGAAGCCTATCTCAGCCGACACAGGTGGGGGGGGGGCAGACCATTGCAAGGCCAACAGACACACACACAACTATTCACACTCACATCCACGCCTAGGGGCATTCTAGAATAGCCCATTAACCTGAAGTGCACATCTTTGTACTGTAGGAGGAAACTGGAATACCCAGACGAAACACATGCAAGCACCGGAAGAACATGCAAAGTCTACCCAGAAACACCAGAGCCCGGGACTCAAAATCGTGGACATGCTAAATGCTACTGATCTGCACAAACATTATTGTAGTTTTGTGCATAATTAATAAATACTTTGACTTCCTTTGATTAAATGAATGCCATGGCATTAATAAGATCCACTGGATATCATGGTTAAAGAAGGAAAAGCAAAATAGATCCACTTTCATCAGATAACTAATTTTATGTTTGTGAGTCTCGCAACGTGTGTGTGTGGGTGATAGAGATAGTAAAACGACAAGGGTGTCAGGCTGAGAAAGAAAAATAGATTGAGTGAGAGAGATAAACAGAAACAGGGGGTGGTTTTCAACAATAAATCAAGTTCCTCACTAATCTATTTAGCATGCTTCCACCATTATCCTGTCAGTGAAACAGCTAATTAATTAACTGATTCTACAAAGAAGAGGTTTTGTATGAGCCCATTTAGGTAATTACTACCAAGAGCCGTTTGGGCAACTCATTCACTGCAGCTGCACAAGCACTCCGTCCCTATCCTGTAGCATTAGGAAAATGAGAACCGATGTTGGTTATGTATGCAGATATTTGTGTGTGCTTAATGATGATAACAAATATGAGGAGAGAACTGAATTGGGTCACAATTACTCATTCTATACTACATTTATTAATAACAAAGGATATATATACATGTTTTATATATCATCATACAGCCATA
>JBCNYG010000024.1:19086382-19106166 GCA_039654305.1 Porochilus rendahli
CTCTCTCTCTCTCTCTCTCTCTCTCTCTCTCTCTCTCTCTCTCTCTCTCTTTCTGCTTCCCAATATAACCATCCAAAACATTCTCATTTTCTAGTCTTTCCCATTTTCACTCTCTCCTCTTACATCTGTACACCTGCTCACATTCTGTTCTTATATTGTTCCCATTTTCTCTTCTTTCTCTCTCTAATTCCATCCATTTTTCTCTTCATTCAGTGTAGCTATTTCTATCCACTATCCCCCCCCCCCCACCCTTTCACATTTCATGTCTCTAAGGTGTCCTGTCTGCTTTATATATTTATCTAGTATATCCATTCCAAATATGCTCCCCTACCTCTTCTCCTCCATCCACCAGTTTTTGCTTTATTTACCTCTTTTTAATTCAGTTCACACGTACATCCTCTTCTTCTTCTTCTTCTTTTTTTTACTTATTCACATTCCTGAACGGCTCCTACATGGACTGTTTTCGTCTTACTCCTTTTCTACGTCTAGGTTTTTCAGTTTGTGAATAAACCCATCTATGAGGCGTAAACACCCTGTGAGTATGACCACCTTGTCTGATCTTCTACACCAGCCAGATAAAATAAACACACACATACACATACACACCTGCACTAAAACATCTCAATATTTGGTTAAGTGTTACTGAGTGGTTCGCTTCCAACTTGAACTTGGCCTGAGTGCCTCATTCAGTATGACAGAGTTGCTAAAACACATACATTATCTAACTCTAAAAACAATAAAATCCAATTATTCTGCACTTCTGGGACTCCCCCAGTATCAGTGTATCCAGGTGACAACAGTGCCACCTGGTGCTTCGTGGTGACTTAAAACCAACATGAGCTGGAGGGGAAAACGTCTATCCAGCTAATTGACTGAAAGGCTTCAGGAATTAAGTTTTACATTTTGAAGGAAGAAAAAGCAAACTATTTGCTAGCATTTAGATTTGCTTGGATAATAAACCCAAGGAACCTGTTTATCAGTGAAATAAACTTCCTTTTTAACAAAAACGCAAGTAAACAGCCAGAGATTGAAAAATGTTACAGGGAACAAAAACAAAAACTGAGAACATGGACAGAATTTTTCAGTAAATGTAATCGAAAATGCAATCAGTTATTTAATAATTGCAGTGGTGCTTTGGACAAGAAAGGTAGGTAAGGTATATCTGTTGGAGCATCACAGCCATAGCTTATCTCAGTTTCTGTAGCATGAAGTTATTCGGAGTTTATTAGGAGTTCAGCTCCTCCTTGATGAGACTATAGTCCATTGCAGGTTACTTTTCCAGTATTTCTAGTGGTACCTATTTATACTGCTGGGTGGACAGAGAATCTAACTGGGATATGAACACACAACCTGTCGATCATGAGCCCAGCACATTAACCACTATTGGACACTGTAAGGAAAACTCCACTATATTTTGGAGATGACCCAGATCAAGGTTTCGATTCTGGAATTTTTAAGAAGTATTTTTTAACATTGTGAGGTAGGGCAATTTCGTAAGTGTGGTATTACAACAGGCCCAGCAGGAAGCGCTGTGTACGTTTTTTTTTTGCTTGGTGGAGGTTTGTGATCTCAGAATGCTCTTGTTTTAAAAAGTAATTAATCTGTTAGTAAGGTTATTTTTCAAGTCAAATGTAATTTTACACATTTTCACAATAAGCTAAAATTCCTGTACAGCACTAGTCCCTTCCTACACAGCTGGCTACAGAAAGAAACTGTATTAATAGATTTTACACAATAAAAATGTATATATTTCTAGTCAAGAAGCTATGGCTGATTACTGAACACTTATTTTCTAATGATTAACTGTCATTGATTTATAGCTGCGGTGGCGTAGTGGTTAGCAAGTCTACCTCACAACAAGAAGGTCCCGGGTTCAAGTTCCAGGCCTAGCAAGAATGTTTCTGTTTGGAGTTTGAGTGTTCTCCCAATGCCAGCGTGGGTTTCCTAGGGGAATCTGGTTTCCTCCCACAGTCCAAATAGCTGCACATTAGGCTAACTGGGTGTTTGAAATTACCCCTAGGTGTGGAGGCATGTGTGAATGGTTGTGTGTATGTGTGTTCACCTTGCAACAGTCTGGCGAGGTGTTCAGGGTGTACCATGCGTTTTGTCAGTGTCGCCTGGGATAGCCTCCAGCCTCCCTGTGACCCTAGGATTAAGCTATATAGTACTGACTCATATCACAGAGCTAACATACTCACACACACACACACACGCACACACACACACCTAGGGGCAATTTAGAAAAGCCAATTAGCTAAATGTTCATGTTTTTGGACTGTGGGAGGAGTACGCAAACACAGGAAGAACCCACAGAAACACCCGAGCCCCGGACCAGAAACCAGGACCTGGTCTAATGAATGTAAAAGAAAATCATGAGTAAATATTGAGGAGTTCAGGGTGTAACCTTCATTCGGACACTGCTAAGATGGGCACCGGACTCCCCACTACCCTAATTTGAATTAAGCGGCTTAGAAAATGAATGAATAAATTATCTGCTAAAATACTTTGTGGGTCTGCAACCTACAGTTGATTACCCCTGAATTGGTCAAACGAGGTCTATTCATATATTTTATGTATAAGGCTTATGCATGAAGCTTGTGGGGGAAGCTGAAGGGTGATAGGTGGGGTACCCATTGAACTGGTCATTCATCTATTACAGAGCTAATACAAAAACAAACAATGATTCCAACTCACATTCACATATAGGCAAATTAGAGTAGCCAGTTGACCTGATATGCATGTCTTTGGACTGTGGGAGAAAACCAAAGTACCCAGAGGAAACCCACACAAGCACAGAGAGGACATGCAAATACCACACAGAAATGCCCCCGGGCAAGATTTAAACACTGAATCTGCTTGCTGTGTAACGACAACGCTCACCACCGAGCCACCATGCCCCCTTAACAGATGAGGTAGCAGTAGGTTCATTTTCCGTCCCAGAATTGATTTAAAATTAGTTTATGACTACAGTGAGCGCTCCTCTATTGGTTACATCAAGCTTAGTCTGCTAGGCTTGACTACCTTCCTCTGCACCTAAACTCTGGACAGGATCAGCAACACCGCCTTCAGCATCACCCCATTAAACTCTGGTGTTCCCCAGGGTTGTGAGCTCAGTCCACTGCAGTTTACAATGAGATGATTGCGCAGCTTCAAACACCTCAAGGTTTATGATTTCTACAGTAATA
This sequence comes from Porochilus rendahli, assembly GCA_039654305.1. Classification (NCBI taxonomy): domain Eukaryota; kingdom Metazoa; phylum Chordata; class Actinopteri; order Siluriformes; family Plotosidae; genus Porochilus; species Porochilus rendahli. The sequence goes on from JBCNYG010000024.1 coordinate 19,089,568, forward strand.
AGTCTCATCACAAACAATGATTGACGAGTTAGCATGCAAGGAAGAGGTGAAGCAGCTTGTGAGATTGGAGGACACGTGTGTTCATTTGCCACTACAGATAAACAGATCAACGGTGGAAATATTCAAAGGATTCTTGGTGTGCTCATCGTAGAGACTTTTCTCGGATTCTCAATGTCACCTGCCTGGCCAAGAAACCCCAGCAACGTCCCCGCTTTCTGTTGAGTTTGATGCGAGCTAACCTTGACTGTCCCATTCTTACAGCTTATAAAGAGGGAAATAGAGAGTATCCTAATCATCTGCGTGGCGTGTTTGTATGGAAATTGCACAGTTTAAACGCACAAGGCCACACACCTGCACTTCATATTACTGCTATTGGGCATGTTTACTATCATGAGAATCTTTTTTACTGCCACACTTAGTCAATAATTTACAGACACTATTATTCCTCCACACAATTGTTCTATTGTCCTGTGTATTTATTGTAAGGTAATTTTTTTTTGCACTCATTTCATCCTGTTGTGTCTGCACTTTATGTAGTTTTGTCTACTGTACTACTGTATTTTTGTAGTGCAGCATGGGTCAGGAGAAAAACATTTCATTCCCGTGTTGACAAGCTTTATATATAATGCAATAAAGGGTACACCCTGAACAGCTAACAAGACCATGCAGGAGAACATGCAAACTCCACACAGAGACGCCTGAGCCCGAGACCCAAACCCAGCACCTTCTTGCTGTGAGGTGGACATGCTAATTACTATGCTACCATCCTGCCCCCACTTGACATCTGGTCAAACAGATCGACTTGGTCACACAACAGGAAAAGTAGTTTGGTGCTCGGGTTCTCTTCTTATAAGACAATAGAAGACTAATGATAAAACTGTACCCTCGACCCAACAGAAACCCGGTTCTCCCACTGAAAAATAATTTCTTGGTCACGTGGCAGTAAACCAGATTCTCTGACCTTTATGTTTACACGGATTGTGCCTGCAAAGACACAAGCACACAGAGGAGAAAAAGAAACAGTACGAAGCTCAGAGAGGAGTTTGCACTCTTTATGAAGGTCAAGGAGAATTTCATATGGACCAGAGAGCTGGCTGTTTTATACAAGCCTGCTATGGCACAAAATGTCTAAAATGCTAGACTTGCAGTCTGCCCTGCAAAGGTGAACTCAACTCATCTAAAGAGAAATCCTTAGAAAAGAGTCCATTTTTCATTCTATAAAGAAAAGAAAGGCGTTCGGTGTAATGCTGCAATAATAGACGTGCGGTAGCCTCGGACAACTTGTTGATCCGTTTGCTAAAACACGTTTGTAAAGGACGCATGAATCAAGATTATCCTGAAAGAAAACTTCCTTCCATCTGCTTTGACAGTGTCCCCCACAGGATCAAAACTCTGTCATGGCCAACCCAATCTCCAGAACTGAACCCATTGAAAACCTCTGACATGTGATCAAAAGGAAGATGGATGGTCACAAGCCATCAAACAAAGAAGAACTGATTGGATTTTTGTGATAGGAGTGGCACAGAGCGCAGACAGAAATTTGCATTGACTGTTGGTGGACTGCAATCTTCATTCCACAGAGTTTACATATAGTATGTTGGGCTTGGACCAGGCCACACAAGGACGTTCACCTTTTTCCTCCGTCAGCCACTGTGTGGTCACCTTTAGGTCGCTGTCTTGTTGGAGAATGAACCTTCTTTCCATTGACAACTTTTTCACAGAGGACAGCAGGTTTTGCTAAACATCTGATGGTATTTTCCCTCTTCCACTTTCTGTACTCTTAACACGTGCCCCAGTCTCCACAACAGGATGCTACCGCCTTCATGCTTTACTGCAAGTATGGTGTTCTTTGAATGGCAAGCTGTATTGCTTTTCCACCAGGTATACTGTTTGGACTTGAGGTCAAATCCTTTTAATTTTGGTCTCATCTGACCATAACACATTTTTTTTCATGTCAAGACTTGTCTTTTTTATTGCAACCCTCCCATATAACCCACATTTGCAGAGCATTTGTGATATTAATGTCACAGTTCTACAGACAATTATTTGCCCAAAATGAGAATGAGGGAATCTTCAAAAAGCAATTAGTGTAGGGTGCTCCCAGTATGCAGTAGTTAGTACCTATCAAGTTTCCAGGGAGTGGGAAGGGAAGGCTAGCGCATGTGGTCTGATCCCACAAATATATATATTATAGAAAGTTATCAGAACACACGGTATGTATCTATAGTGAAGCTCCAAACCAACCACAGTGCATATACTTGACCCCTATCCACCACTGGTCTGATGAGACCCGTCTGTATTTTGTTTTACATCCTATAGACAGTTGGATGCATGTTCATCTCTTTCCTGGCAGCAGGAATTACTACGCGAAGAAGGCAAGCCACTTATTGCATTGTGAAACTTTGTGTGCTAGAATTCATGTGGCTGTTGCTTTGACACATACGATCTACATAAACATTGTTGCAGACCAGGAACACTCCTTGATGGCAGTGCTGTTTCCTATTGGCAGTAGCCTCTTTGAGCAGGATAATACACATGCCATACTGCAAATTCTGTTCAGGAATATCTTGAGAAAAATTGGCCTCCAAATTGCCCATCTGTGATATGTTCTCCAAACCACGGAGGCACCGAATTGCAATTTACATGAATTAAAGGGTGTTCTGTGAAGTGCTTAGTGCCAGGTACCACCGAATTCTCTCAGAAGCCTTCTTGTTTCCATGTCTTGATGAATTATAGCCATTTAGGCTTACACCATATTCAGCAGGTAGTTTTAATGTTATGGCCGATTAGTGTTTATATAAATGAACTTTAAATTGACCGAATCTACAATCGACTTCCGCCAAAATATTTTCAGGTGGTTATCAAGGTAGTGAAGTGGGGTTTTTTTTTTTTTTTTGATCATGTACAAAAAAAAAAAGTACATTTGTCACTTTGTAGTTCCAGGTCCCGAAAGGGTTGGTTCATGAGCTCACCGTCACCGTCTGTGTGTAACTGAGCATGTTTTCATCATATCTGTGAGTTCCATGGATTACTTACGCTGACTTGCACAGAGGTGTGTGCGAGTTAAAATGATGCCCAGACTCCCAATTGGGGCAAGTTCTTCTACGTGGCATCCTGTATATCTGGAATGGGCTCGGGTGCTACTGCAACCCCGACCAGGACAAAGCAATTATTTGATTAAACTAACTATAAAAATGAATGAAAAAAAAAATCACAGTATTTTTTTGCCCATCTCAGCACACTATTAATACCATTTACCTTTAAATACATTTAAATATTTTATGAGTTTTTCCTCATAGGTTAGGAAGAAATGCACCTTTAAGAGTCACACAATGTTATCTCATCTTATTGCTGAAATACAGACAACTATGAATTATCTGGGATACTTCAGTCACGTTTCATTCAATGAAAGTGCCATCATTAAAATTTCTAAAGGACTAAAAAAATAATATTAATTTATTTGCTGAATAGCTTAACCCTACTAGGGTTGAGGGGAGTCTCGGCCTGACTGGGTGAAGGCGGGGTACACCCTGAACAGCTCACCAGTCCATCACAGGGCCAACATACACTCGAACCTAAGGGCAATTTAAAACACGCCCTCCTGAGCCCAGGACTCGAACCCAGGACCTTCTTGACGTGAAATGGACGTGCTAGTAACTACGTCACACACATTATGCATCGCCTCCAAGTTTATGTTTAATTATCTGCACACCCTGTTCAAAACAAGCTATTAATTAGGAAATTATTTACTAGATTTCAGTTAACTACAGCTTTTGCAATTGCTAATTCCACGTGAATACAACACGACATCGCTACTCATTTAAGAACAGTGGATGGGACAATGCTTTTTAAATGGTTCAAATATCTTTGTAAAACTAGATATCTATTTAAATTTCTTCAATTTATTACATTTAGTATTGAAGACAAGCAGCCTGCCAAAGTCGAATCAACTTGAAAAGGGTACACGGAAACCGTCATGATTGGTTTTATTAAGATAAAGTACACAGACCAATCAAAATCTTCATGAGTACACACTGTAGAAAAACTTTTCTTAGGATGGATTCCTTTCACGACACAAACAAAAAAACCCAAAGCCAATCTAAGCACTGTATCATAGAACTTTGTCTCTTATTCATAAAGCATGCTATAATAATCCAGCATACCTTCCACTGACTCATGGAAACATACCATACAAGATGCTCGTAATTTCTGAATTCCATCCATTTATACCACTTGTATGTCCAGGAATTACCCATGTCCCATAGATAAAAGAGTTCCATGAGAAAGCATTGGACTGCAAAGACTTAAAGAATCTAATTCTATTAATTTTTATTTGTTGTTTGTACACTGTAAATAAAAGCTAAGATCCATTCATTCAATAGAAACAGAAATGATCGGCGTTCACCTTTACTGACCAGACATGTTCAACATTTTTGTTGAAAACAAATAAATAAACATAAAAGCATGGAGAACACTTTAGGAATAAAATCCAATCCACAGATCCAACGAGAGAGAGAGAGAGAGAGAGAGAGAGAGAGAGAGAAAGAGAAAGAGAAAGAGAAAGAGAAAGAGAAAGAGAGAGAGAGAGAGAGAGAGAGAGAGAGAGAGAGAGAGAGAGAGAGAGAAGGGGGTAGAAGGTGGGGTTGCATGAACCTCAACAGATCAGGTTCAGTTTTAGGCTTTAGGTTGTAGGAAGTCCAGACTGACCTGAAATAAGTTTTTCTTTTATTAATTAATGCTTTAGTTGGAGGTTAGCTGGGATGAAGAGCTGCTGCTGCCTGAACTCTTGGCACTCTTCTGCCCCCTGGTGGCACTTGCTTGCCTTGGCACTCGCTTCTCTGCATGACCTGTACCTGATTTACTGCGTACTGACAGTACGTACATGTACACACACACACACACACACACACACACACACACACACACACACACACACACACACACACATTAAAATATTCCTATTAAGTAACAAATGAAGCATTTTTATGGACTTAGACACACATCTTTATTGTTCTATTGCAGCAGGAAGTTGTTTAGCACTTGAACACTAATGCATGGAGACACCATCGCAGTGATAAAAAGTCTGTCCTCTATTAATTAAAACAAACATGATTTAGCTTTGCATTTTTGCAGAACATATATTCTATTCCATCTCAACATGCTTACATGCAGTCACTGTGCATGAGGTTAGACCAAACCGAATACACCTGAACACACTCGACTAATAAAGCAACATGAATGAATAGGCGCACAATTTCAGGAAACGAAAAGAGCACAAAACGAGGTTACATGGTCTGAATCATGCATTGAGTGCTGAGGTTGTGATGAATGAAAGAAGCATGGGGGGGGGGGGGCAACTTGAGGTAAAGTCAAGGGCAAAGAAAATGAACGTGACAGTAGACAAAGAGTGAGACGGCGCAAGAGAACCAGCATGTGCAAAGAACACAAAAGAGGTAAAGAGAGCGAGGGTGCAGAAAAGATAAAAAGGAGGAAAACCTTGAGAGAGAGGAGAGCTCTGTTCCCCAGGGCTGTAGACCACTATTTTAGCCCCACCCCTTTGAGAGTGGGCCACAGGGGCAGAGGGCGTGGCCTGTGGGGGGGCTTTTTTAGCACTCTTGTCTGGGACCTTAGAGTCCTCTTCGTCTTCACACACACACATGCACACAAACACACACACAGGGGTAGGTATTACCACAAAATGTTCAAACTACTGAGATCCTCGGCTGCTTCATGGCTTCTTGCATACCACACAGCTAGCGTTTACATTCAACATCTCTCTGTTTTCATCTGACAGAGAAACGTGCACACTGTATCCCACTTCTTCAATGCTTCCTGGGGCATTTTCACAAGTGCAACTGCGGTATTCATTCTCAAATGCTGTGAATTCCTACTTACACAAGGTGTTCTGTTTAACCTTCTAGTACGAAGCATACTCTATATAAGCACTATATAAGCATAATGCATATTAGGCCAGTGGATTAAAAAATAGGTAACGTAAACTCATGACATCTTTATTTTATTAGCACAATTAAATATGTATATATTACATACTATACACTCACTTTAATGCTGATTCGGGCTACACCAAGGGAACCAGTCTGTTATCAAAAGACCGAAACAACAGGAAGTATTTTCCTAATTCACTGACGTCCACTCGTAACCCTTGGTAACCTCTTGTACCAACCAATGTAACAAAGGTGCAGTTTGATTGTATGGGTTTTTACACATCGATCAGCCATAACATTAAAAACGTAACATCATGACCACTGACACGGACACTGACAATCATGCAGGTCATGGAAATCCTAAAAATCTTGAGTTGAGGCAGCTGGACTTCTTTTTTGTGGTTTATGAAGACGTTACGCTTTTAATCCAAAAAGTGTCGTACATTCGAAAATCTGGTGGAAAGAAATAACTCAAGTCACATGCAAATCACTGTCCCACACTCCTTTCCATTGCTCGTTAGGGTCCTTTGTCCACTAGGGTTGTTTACCTGGTCTGCATATGGGGTTGTTTGCTCACCTGAATTAAAGTGTGAAGTGGAGTAAAATGTTTTGGAAGGAGATCCAGAGCTGCTTTCAAAGCCTTGCCTTCTCCTATGTACAGGTTTGAGCACTCCTTACATGATGACAAACATTAATCTTGTTACAGAGTGGGCAATATTAGGCAGAAAGTGAAGAGTCAGTTCTCAAAGTTGATGTGTTGGAAGCAGGAAAAAGGAGCAAGGATAAGGATCTGAGTGACAGGGGCCACAATGTGATGGATAAAATAAATTCCGAGCATTGGATTTGGATTTGGCCTCTTTTCCGTTCAAAGAGGAGTCAGTGCATATGACAAAAGTCATAATTAGATTGAGGGGAGGACCCCCACACCCACCAGAGAGATAGCAATGAATTTGGGAGTTGGCGAAGACGTTGGTACATTCTTAAAAAGAAAGAACACGGTGATAATCTCATTAACAGAAAGGACTCGTAAGGCTACAAAGGCTGCCCACTTCTGGAACAAGATCCTTTGGACACATGGAACCAAGATGTCCTTGTACCAGAACAATAAAATGGCATGAATAAGGAAAGGAAGAACTTCTTCAAAGAATCCAAAGCACACTACGTCATGTGTCAGACATGGTGGACATGAGCAGGAATGGCAGCCACTGGAATTGGGAACTGGGTGATTTCAGGGAAAAGAGTAACCCTGGGTTTACTATGGGATCGAAAGGTGATGATCTTAAGGTAAATTTGGTAAATTTGTGATGATCACGCTGATTGTGGCAACATTTCTGACAGCCATCAAACATTACAATGCATTAAGATTTTATGCCAACCGTGATGGAACGTGGGAATCCCAGTAGAGTGCAGTAGTCTGCACTCAGTAATCTACATTGAAGGTTTTCGATGAGACTGTGCATTTTTATAGCCAGCTGAAACCAAAAACAACCGGGGGAAAAAGTTGCACTACTTTGTATATTGCTTACATGTGAGTACACCCTTAATCTGGCCGCCTTTGAGAAAAAAACAGAAACTTGTAGGCACTTCTGGGCTACACTGCCAAAAAATAAGGGAAAATCCCCACTGCAGTAAAGTGTGAAAAATAATGAATTAGCTATTCAGTGTTATGCTGCTTGAGACTGTTCCTATACCCTGAAGCAGGTGATTCTGGACATGAGACAGCGGAGAAGCTCTTACTCACCAGACTTACGTGGATAGAAATTCTCTATAGCTGAATGATTAAATAGTTATGTGCAAGACAGAATTCACTACTAGGCCATGGTTCAAGGACTTTATCCAAACTTTTCTTAGCCCACAAAGACAACAAAAATAGCTGTGTAGGTGGGTAGAATTGACTAGAATTCCTTTAGTAGTAAGCAGGAATGGAATTTCTCAAAAAAAAAAAAAATTAAATCCCATGTACACCTCCTCACTTCATTCAAATGGAAACATTCCATTAAGGCAAGATTTTTTTTAATGACTTCTCCTCAATACATTTATACCATGCGCAGTTGCCTGTAGAATCGGCTTACGCTGAAATGGTTTCAGAATAAGAAAGCTGGCTTTCCTTACTGACTGCCACAATGGTTTGCCGCAGCCTTGACCAGTCACCTTCCCTACAGCAGTGACTAGTGCATGTGTTGTTCAACTAGTGTAGACACGCTCTCCGTTCATACTGCATTTAAATGTTTTGTACATGAAGGTGGAAGTATAAACTGTTAAAAAGGTCATGTTTTGTATTTTACTGCTGCATCTATCTATCTATCCTGTTTCTGATTTACCTTGACGGCGTGAGCAAAGTCACAGAGGGTTTGAAGGGAAAAGGGTGGGAAGGAATATATTTAAAAAAAGAAAAAAGTTAAAGCAAAGACACAGAGCTACAAACAGAAGAAGCAAGCATACACTAAAGTACAATGATTACGTACACTGTCTGTTTAAATTCTGTTCTGCTTAGAGACAGTAGCACTGAGGATAACACCTCACAAAGGTTTTCCTTTACTAATAATAATAATAATAATAATAATAATAATAATAATAATATTGTTAGAAATATAGTATTTCAGTCATTGCGGATACATTCTGCGGCCGAAATGACCAATTGCAAATTTGCAGAGTTACCATTAAATTGTCCTTTTTTGAAAAAGTCTTTCACTTTGGAGAAACAACAAAGTCATTATTATTATTTAATTGTAAGAAAAATACCATTTTTAGATATGTCTCCAGATTTGTAAAGATAGAGCACACACCAAAGCAGGCGCAATTGTAGGCTACTTATTTCATTACTCTACAAAAAAGGGTGTGTGTGTGTGTGTGTGTGTGAGAGAGAGAGATGTATGTGATTAATGAAATGGGACAGTACTGCACAATGCTCAATCTCACTGATATAAACAGTACCATGTCTTTGAACTTAATAATAACAGTATAGGACATTAAGCAATTATTGAACGAGGCATTGTATCGAGAATTATTCAGATTGAGGGGGATAACACCCTCTGAGAGCTGAACAAGTCATATCATTAAAGAAGCCAAATTCTTTTGTTGTTTTATTCTCACTCTCGCGCACTCATTTGCTGAACCGCTAAATCCTATTAGGGTCACAGGAGTACTGGAGCCTATCTCCGCTGACACTGGGCAAAGGTGGAACCCAACACACACCCAAACATTTGCACACATCCACACCTACTGCTACTACCGCTGCTGGAGTGCTCATCGTAGAAGCCTGTTGCCCTGCTAAGGATGATCCGTATGGACCTAAATATACACTGTGGTGACTTTTCACTGCTTGAGAAATATTATTAAAATGTCAAATACGAAGTTTTATTCTCATGATATTTATTTTCTAAAGAAAGTGATTTAACTGCAATTGAATACTGCAATTTTGTCAAATAACTACAGACCATATTCTTAATTTAATATTAACAAAGAAACACCTCTTAAAGAAATCTCATTTGCTGAGAGGATTTTAATCCGATTTCTCATGAAGATTATTATTTGAGTCCTTGTTTTTTTTTTTTTTTGGTCAGGTGTCAAGCTGTTTTGACCTATTAATCCTATGACACTGGGCGAAGGCGAGGTAAACCCTGAACAGCTCGCCAGATGATCACCTGGCTATTAACGGTACTGTACTGTTTATTTATTATATGAGGTAATGTACTGTTTATTTATTATATGGCGTACTGTATGGTTTATTACATGAGGTACTGTTCTGTTTATTTATAATATGAGGTACTGTATTTTTTTACTATGTGAGGTACAGTTCTATTTATTATTTGAGGTACTGTATTGTTTATTTTTTATATGAGGTACTGTATTGGTTATTATATGAGGTACTGTGCTGTTTATTTATTACATGAGGTACTGTGCTGTTTATTATATAAGGGGAACTGTACTGTTTATTTATTATATGAGGTACTGTGTTGTTTATCATATAAGGTACTGTACTGTTTACTATATGAGGTACTGTACTGTTTACTCTATGAGGTACTGTACTGTTTACTATATGAGGTACTGTTCTGTTTATTTATTATATGAGGTACTGTTCTGTTTATTTAATTTATGAGGTACTGTGCTGTTTATTATATGAGGTACTGTATTGTTTATTATATGAGGTACTGTGTTTATTTATTATATGAGGTACTGTACTGTTTATTATATGAGGTACTGTTCTGTTTATTTATTAGATGAGGTACTGTTTATTTATTATATGAGGAACTGTACTGTTTATTAGATGAGGTACTGTATTGTTTATTATATGAGGTACAGTTCTGTTTATTTATTATATGAGGTACTGTACATGATATGAGGTACTGTTTTGTTTATTTATTACACGAGGTACTGTTTATTTATTATATGAGGAACTGTACTGTTTATTAGATGAGGTACTGTTTATTTATTATATGAGGTACAGTTCTGTTTATTTATTATATGAGGTACAGTTCTGTTTATTTATTACATGAGGTACTATTTATTTATTATATGAGGTAATGTACTGTTTATTATGAGGTACTGTTCTGTTTGTTTATTATAAGAGGTACTGTTTATTTATTATATGAGGTACTGTGCAGTTTATTATATGAGGTACTGTATTGTTTATTACATGAGGTTCTATTTGTTTATTAGATGAGGTAATGTATTGTTTATTATATATGAGGCTATAACAACTATAAAAAAGTTGATCAAATCAGATCAGTTTATAAGCATAATGAGTGAACTCCTTGAGGTACTGGACTGACCTCTGACCTCAGCTGCACTTGACATATCAGGAGCAATGGTGTCTGAAATCTTTTGACCTGCACACATTGCCTTTAGAGTTTGAAAAACAGCAAGAGGTGCCACGTTCATCTTCAGTAGGTCCACGATGATCCTATAAAAGCAAGAAGAAATGATAAGTGAGCTTGCCTCAGTTCCATTATTAGTGAGCTTCAAACAGCATGAGGCAGATTGCATACATACGCAGGGCTCATTTCTGTAGAAAATAAATAACACAATTATTCGTATTGATTCAAGCTTGGTTTATGAAGCATAATAGACATTATTCATATCTCAAATCTTATTTCCCAATACAATATTAATGTTTGAAACCTGTTCAGGCCAACAAGATAAAAAAAACAAGTTGCAATCCATTCCCTTCTGCTCTAGACTCCTTTTGATTTGCAAGCTGAAAGTGTTTTACATTTTAAAAATATAAACAATGAATTTTAGACATTCATGGCATATCTAGAGGACTGGGAATAAAAAACCTGTCAGCACATTCAATGTTACAGCTGATCAATGTATACTGCAGTACACGGTATAGAACGGAATCAGTTGTGTTTATATTCTGTGCAATTAAATGGGTAGCAGACTTACTTGAAGACCTCTTGGTCCATGACTATACCAGCAGCCTGAGTGAGTTCAAACAGCTCTGTTTCTTCAGCGTTGAGGACCTTTTTCTTTTTCACACTGTATTTCTGCACACCACCGCTGACTGTGGCACTGAGTGATGGAGAATCTGGAGCAGTGGGCATCGTGCCAGGCTGAGTGGAATGGGATGTCATTGGTAGCAAGAAGCGCCTAAAAACAACAATATATATTTAAATACAAGGTAGCATATATACAAAAAGTAAGTAAATAAATAAATGTTATTAAATAAAACAATAAATATATAAATAAATAAAAGTAAATAAAATGTTGTTAGTTTGTGGAATTATAATAGTGGCAAAAGTCTGCAGAGCAGTAAACCAAGACTTGAATAAAAACATGTGGAGGGGGGGGGGGGGGATCAGCATCACTTATAATGCTTTGATTCTTTTAAGGTATATTTTACAACAGCAAAAAACAAAATTCAAAACCCAAACTATTCACTTGTTAAAATACAATCAGAAAACATCAGGCAGCATTCAACCACGTGGGATCACTGTGTCTTAACAAATGAATTGTTTGGAACTGTAGCTATATTAGAAAAGGAAATATTTGTGTTTCGAACAATATACATACAAAAAATGTGTATGAATGCTGTGGGATTTATTTTATCTATTCTAGCAAATTGCAATAATGTAGAAAATTTCAAGCTTAATTTAATTAAGGATTCATTTTATGATTCAACACATTTCGCATCGAGGATTTTTAAATTAAATATATACATTTAATTATAAATTTTAGTCATGAACAGTACAGAAGGGTTCCTTTGTTAGTTCGTCTTTATTTACAAACACATTGCTAGCATGCTAACTGTAATACAACCCTGTGAATCACAACTAGCTTCCCAGTGAGTGAGCTGCTAGCTTAGCTAGGTTGAGCAATAACGTCACTCGAAACACTTCGAGATTGAATAACTGCTTGTTTTACTATATACAAACATCATGTTTTTACATTATACACAACACATGACAACTAGCACCAACTTAGTGGCAATTGAAAGGTAATGACTCACAACAGAAATACCGCTTCCGGCAACTGAATCTTTCTTCTTCGGTACAGTAAACGGCAGGTACAAGCCCTGCAGCGCCACCTGCTGGAAGCCAGCGGCGACTCTTCTTCTTCGTTTGCTTTATTGGCCGGGTTGCACCCTGCATTTCGTGCATTCCGCCACCTAGTGTGCAGGAGTGTGTAAAGGAACTCAGCACATCTTTTCAAGCCAGCGCTTCGGCTAACCTCACCACTAATAAGAGTCGATTTTTTTTCGGTTCCAGAACGGCTCGGTGCCAAGAGTTCTTGGTGTTTGCACTGTCAAGTGTTCAGAGAAACTCTAGAACCTTAAGTCGGTCTACTTCTTTATGATCTGCCAATCAACTTTATATTAATATGGGTGGCGTGGTGGCTCAGTGGTTCCCCTTACAGCAAGAAGGTTCAGGGTTCGAGTAGGCATGTCATAAGACATGCATATGGGTGTGAACCTCTTGCCAAAAGTCAGCTGGGCTGGTTCCTTCTTGTGAGTGGATGGATGTTCCAACGGATGATGTAATGGTGAATTTTGTCTTCATTAAAAAGGAATGTGAGAAATGCTCCTGAGATCACTTTGGCATATTTCACTCAACTCCTATTCAGGGTGGAGTTTTATACCTCCTCCACCGATAATAAAAAAATAATAATAATAATTACATAGGGCCACTTATGGAGTGTAAGGTACCTCTGCTAAGCACTATGGTGACGATTATGGATTGGATTATGGTGACAAGTGCATTGCTTACTATGAAAAATCTGGCCAAGACTTTGTAACTTGGCTTACTTATAATAAAATACATGGGTGCCACATGAACATCTCAGACATAATAACCCCATGTTCAAGAATAGGGATTTTCTCTAACTTTATTACCTTGCAGTGATGCTCAGCTTTGAACTTGACCTTTCAAAAACAAATCATTTCAGGGCTTTGGATAAGGTAACAAACATATCTGGTTGAAGTCTGTGTGGCAATTTTGTCAGGAAATTGTTCACAAGCAGTGATGACTACAATACCAATGAAGTAATGATACTTTCACTAAATGTAACAAAGAACAATCTGCATTTACTTAAACTCTTAAATTACCAAAAATTAAATCATTAAATGTGGATAATAGAAATAAATTCTACAAACAGGCTACAAATATTTGATCAGATGCAAATATTGGCATAAGGAATGAAGTCAATTAAAAGACTATTTTATCATCCATTTGTACACATTTACACCCGGACTAGACTTCAGTGTAACCAATTAGCTCTTAAATATCACATAATAAACAAACATTTATTTTAGCATGTGTGGATTCATTAGTAACAAATATGTGATGTAAAAGCCATTTTTAAAAAACTCTTTAAATCCATGCATTCATTTTCTAAGCTGCTTTATCGTAATTATGGTCGCAGGGAAGCTGGCGGCCATCTCAGCCAACTCTGGGTGAGGGCGGGGTACACCCTTAAACAGCTCACCAGGCCACTGCAGGGCCACTCTCACACTTAGGGGTGATTTGTAACAGCTAGCCTGTGGATGTTTATAGACTGTGGGAGGAGACCCACACAAGCGCAGGAAAACCAAGCAAACTCCACATAGAAATGCCCCGAGCCTGCGAATCGAACCCAGGCCTTCTTGCTAACCACTGTGGCACCATGCCGCATTTAAACTGAGCAAAGTCACACAGTACTTTCAGAAAGACAACACAGCTATTAAATCTGTCAGGGGAAAATGTGAATACAGCTTTAGTAGAATAACGTTTTAAATTATATATATATATATATATTTTGCGAAAGTCAAGCTTGCATTAACTAACACGTGGAACTTTGCCTTCACTCATCCCTCCACAATCCTCCTCAGAGCTTCGCTTCCTAGACACCAGACAACCTTCCTGTTTATCCTCCAGGTCCTGGGTCAGTGCTGTTTCCGGTCGAGGGCTTCCCAGACTGGAAAGAGTGTCATCCTGCGATCCAAATTCCACGAGCTGCCCTCTCAGTTCTACCTGCTCTGGCTGGAGTGGCACCTCCATGATTTCCAGTCCAGTTATTCCACCTACTATAGTCCCCTGCACCTCCACCTGGTCCTGCGTTTGGGCCAAACTAGACTCGAGGTCTGTGTGGCCATTGAGTGGAACGTCGCTAGCCTGGGAGAGGACTTCGTGCCTCAGCGAAGCCAGGTGGGCCTGTAGTAGCTCTCTGTGCTGGGTCTGCAGACTGTCCATCTACAACACGAGACCGAGTATCAAATCACTGAAGTGAGAACATATCCAGATTAGCTTTCTCATCTTAGCTGATAACCGAGCTAGTTAGCACACTCTACATGCACAGACCGAGGGCCAGAACGTTTTCATGGTGGACAAGAATCCCTGCTGCTTAAAAAACTTTACACCTGTATCACTACAGCAAACATTACCAAAACCCCTCGAAACATTACAGAACTGCGTCTAGTATGTTCACCTTGTGACTAGATCACCGTATGCTGTCAGTTCGTACCCAACGTCTAATGTACGTTATTTTTACAATGTTAATATGCTTTTTTTTTGCATCATAACCAATTTGCAAGCCATGCAAGTCTGTATAACATTTTCCACAATCAGAGAACGCTGACTATGCATTTTGCAAACGTTTTGAGTACCAGATATGAAATATGTGACAAACTTGGTACAGTCAAATTCCTGATCCAAAATTTTATGGGTTCTTTCTAGACCCAGGCTCCACCCCCTCCACCAAATTTGATGATCAAAAATCAGTTTAGTAACACTTGCGTAATCCTGCGAACAGAAAACAAATCCTTTAACAAACGCTGGTTAAAAAGCGTTTCAGAAACTCCTGGATCTGTATCTGCTACGTAATGTTACAGGTTCTTGCCAGCCCCACACCCCGTCCCTCTACCAAGTTTTGGTGGAAATCGGTGCAGTAGTTTTTACGTGTGCTTGTCAAAAACGGTTTTGTGTCTGTAATTTGATACAAAGTAAAAGAAATCTGAGTAAAAATCCTCTGTGACTCTGTTATTCTTTCCAGAGGCTGTACAGCTATAAACCATAGACCTTGGTACCTTGTTGGGTTGTATAAACCTAGTGTTCAAAATAAACAAATCAATAAAATACTCCAACGATCCGCCAACACACACTTAACCGGGTTACCCCGAATATTTTACTGCAGATAAGTTCTCACCAGTTTGGCCAGTCTCTGCTGGCTGTGGTCTGGAGAGCGGTACACCTGCAGTTCCTCGAACATCTTCACGTTAGCCTGAACCAGACTTGCAATCTTGAAAGGACAAGAAAAAAAAAAAAACCTTGACTAAAAATGGTCTCAAAACAAATGCGACCATCACTGGAACAAGAACACCGTCCCTCAAACACACCTGTTCTTTCAGCTGCTTGATTTCAGTTCGGAGACTTTTCTCTACGCTCTCTTTCTCTTGTCGTAAAACGTCGACCTGCTCATTGAGTTCCAGCAGATGTTTCTGCAGGTCCGTGCTCTCCTGACTCTAAAACGGTCGAAGAACTGCTCAATATATCAGAAAATTGCTGATCATTGCTGGTTGCCAGATTGGTGACTTCCATACTTATTTTTACTCCCAATAAATGAGACTTTGATGCAAATCATTGATGCAAGTTGGAGACAGAGCTGGATCATCAGTGTAGTTTTGAGAGTTGATGGGGAAGTTGTTAGGTTTTTACATCAGTTTTCATCTGGTGCTAAGTCTCAATCTGGCAACCATTGCCAATGAACATATTAAATGGCCACTTATTCTTAAAAATACTGAGAAATATTTCACATTATTTTATTATAGTAAACCTTGGGCCAGTATATGTACCATAATCCTTAGCTTAGGCCTGTATTTTATGTTGTAACACTAAAAGACCTGATTAGTAATGATGCCTGTTGCTTCATCATAGATCAAGTTGCCAGTGCTTCCGTCAGAGTCCATCAAAACCAGGGTCTGGGTTTGTCCTGTTGGATGCTGGGACACGCCCACCTCCTCGTCAGCCCCAAGCGACATGCCATTACTCTCGTCGTCCTCCTTCATTACACATAAAGCAGCAGCAATTGTATGTAAAATGTAAAAGCAAATGTATTAAAAGTGCAATCTGTGTTCTTATAGATAGGTGGGGGGAGGGGGGGAGGAGGGGGGGGGGGGGGGGGGGGGGGGGGGGGGGGGGGGGGGGGGGGGGGGGGGGGGGGGGTGGGGGGGGGGGGTGGG
>JBCNYG010000024.1:19125807-19146925 GCA_039654305.1 Porochilus rendahli
TTCTATATTGGCATATTATGAAATGGTCCTTTCAGCAGGAGCGTCTGGACCCCTGTGGTCACTGTATTTTTAAATTTTCTTAAAAAAAAAATAAAAATCCCAGGTTTTTGGGACCTTATGTGGGTCTTATGCGTTTTGCTTTTATGTTTTCTTATTTCTGTACTTATTATCTATTGTTTTTATATGTGTTTAATTATTTTTTTATTTATGAAAAGTGCTTTATAAATAAATATGGATTGGGATTGTATTGTATTATATACTGATCATTACATACCCATCATGATCCCGGTATGAACCGCTTAATGCTCTACTAGGGTCATTGGAAACCTCAGCTGACACTGAGCGAGGGCAGGGCACGCCCTGAACAGCTCACCAGACCAACAAACAGATGACAATTCACACTTAACTCACAATTAATTCTAATTAATGGCCACACTGAGGCTGGTGCCCATCTCAGCGGACTCTGGAAGAGGGCGCGATACACTCTGAACAGGCCATCGCAGGGCAACACACGCACAACCATTCGCACTTACATCCACACTTAAGGGCAATTTGGAACGGCTAATTAGCCTAATGTGTATGTCTTTGGACTGTAGGAGGAAACCAGAGTACTCAGAGGAAACCCATGCGAGCATGAAAAGAGCCTGCAAACCCCACACATAAACACCCAAGCCCGGGACTCGAATCCAGGACCTTCTGACTGACATGCTGAGCACCCTGCCTCTCTCCTTAATTTAATAAAGATTATTAGACTTTTGTTTGAACCCTGTATAAGGTGAATGTGCTAACCACTATGCCTCCGTGCCGCCCTCCATGCTGTTATCATTTTTTGCAAATTTTATATAAATGTTACACTGATGTGTACCGATGGTCACCGTTTTACTCAGATTTTTCTTGTTTCCCTGATGTACTCCAAACGCACTAAAAACACCACATTTTTCAAAAAATACTTTACTTTTTCTTGAAGTTTTCCCCAAATTCTACAATGTCCTCTGATGTTCTCTGATGTTCTCTGATTTCTTCCATAACTTGAATAGAAAATGATAAAGGCTGTTGGACTTTTTAACACCCGAGCCTACTGGCTCAACAGGCCCGAGCTTATCCCGGGCTTCTGTAGCGTGAAGCAGGTTACCTTCCCCGTATTTTTACTGGTACCCATTTATACTGCTGGGTGGACAGAGACATACTTGTGGATAAGACGTTTCCCAGGGTTCTTAGCACAGTCAGGGATACATGCTCAGTATCGTGTGAGCGCACCTTAACTTTGAAACTGCCAGCAGAACGATCCTATGTAGTCAGAAGAATAATAAAAATAGGTCAGGTGAATATTTATTCATTTAAGCACTAAAAAACATATTGGCAAGCTTGCAGGTTTCGCACACACACACATAACACACTTTCTTCTACAGGTGATTTCCTGTGCAAGCTGGTCCCCTTCCTCCAAGTGACAGCCATTGCAACCAGCATCCTGAGCATGACATGTATCGCTGTGGAACGTTTCCAGGGAATTCTGTATCCTCTTCGTGTCCGTAACCACTACATCCTTCACAGCTCCATCATGATGCTCGGTGAGAATAAACATACCCGTTTTCCAGTATGGTGCTGTCCATGCTATACAGTGTTCTCAATGGAATTACAGTGTGTCTTGGTCGAGAAAGAGCTAAAATAAAAGGTATACAGGTTTGTATAAAAAGTCAAACAACCCAACTGGTGTTTATAGTGAACTTGTAATTAATTTGTCCCTAGCAATATATATAGCACTCGACAAGACCACAAGATGTCAAAATGCATCAATATGCCATCTGTTTAACTATAATTAGATTTGAATTTGAATTGAATTTTGATTTTGAGTACCTTATATTATATACACCCACACATTAATTCATTTATTCATTCATTTATTCATTCATTCATTCATTTATTCATTCATTCATTCGCTGAGCCACATTCCCATTAGGGTTGCAGGGAGGCTGGAGCCCATCTCAGCCGACTCTGGGCGAAAAGGAGGGTACACCCTGAACAACTTGTCAGTCCATCACAGGGAAACGCTCAACTATACTCAGTCATAGGTACAATTTGGAACAGCCGATTAGCCTAACATGCATGCATTTAGACTGTGAGAGAAAACCGGAGAATTTGGAGGAAACCCACACAAGCGTGGGGAGAACATGCAAACACCAAACAGAAATGTCCTCACCGTGTCCAGGGACCTGCTTGCTGTGAGGCAGACGTGCTAAACACTACGACACCGTGCCACCCTCGCACACATTTATGTAATCACCCAATCAGCAGCAGTGCAATGCTTAAAGATGTTAAATGGTCAACCTAGGATAATGATTGCTGAAGCACCCAGAGAGCAGTTGGAGGTTAGGTGCCTTGCTCAAGGGCACGGCTCTCTCCCCCTGCCGCCACACATTTTTCTCCTGGTTTGGGAATCGAACTAGCAACCATTTGATCCCAAACTCACTAGGCCACAGCTGCCCCATATAAAGTGCAGCAATTGGACCGATTTAACACTGCTTTAATTATTCATCATCATCATCGAATTCAAGTCAGAAACTCGCACCATGCTACCGAGCCCACAGTTTCATGCAGTAATGTTGTTGTAAGTTGACCATGTAACTCCAGCATCAAGCCATGCAGATACAAGCCATGAGGTTTAACTACAGTTCATCTCCAACATCAGAATGAGGCAAAATATTGTAACGTCAGTGATTCTCAGCTTGGTCTGGTTGTTTTTGTTCGACAGCTTTGCTTAAGTACTTCATCAACCGTCATCTCTTGAGATTTTCATGCAAAATACTTTCTAGAGTTAATACAGACAGGTCTGAAATCCAACAGAAGTTGTGAATCACACTGATGGGTTCAAAGTGCAGAAGATCACATTGGCTCCAAGTCTTGTGAGCCTTGCACAGGAATGCGTAATTGTGTTCACGTATAATTGCATCACGCAACAGACCCAGGAAATTAACCTGAGGTTGAAAATTATTGGAATTTTAATTAAAAATTCACGACAGGGTCTTTGACAGCATTTTCCAAGTAAGTTTTGTACAACGTATTGCCCAATTTGCCCAATTATCTGTCGTGGCCCTGTTAAACAGCTGTTGTGTGATGTATGTGACAAGAGCTTTAGTCACTCTAATTAAGAGTGTATGCCAAATGCCATAAATTTAACAAAATTTAGTTTGATACTAACATTACCTGGAACTAGTGATTTGTATGCACGTGTTCTTAGTTGATCAGCACAAATATCTCTTTATTTTACACATGGAAGCTGCTTAACCAGTTATTTAACCATTTTACCCCCTCTCTTTGCCACTTCTCTAACCATTGGGCTACAAAAGTTACCTGGAGAAACCACCCCAGTTATGGGCTTAGTATCTCGTGTTTTACAGCTTGTTCTGTGTCTGTTTACAATGACAATAACACGATGGCATGACCAGAGCAACGATCCTGCACAGGCGAGATAGCTTGGCAGAGCAACTCCGATTCATAGAAAGTAAAAAAAAAAACAGACATCAAGTATTAAGAAACAGAAGAAAGCATATGAGTTCAGGAGAAATGAAAAAGATGGCAATGTTTATTATTTATTATAATACTAATACCGTTGCGCCTGTTGCTAGGGTCTTTGACAATCGTGTACAGGAGTAAGCAAATGGTTTCAGAAAGACACTGTGGCCAATTCTGTTTTATTTCCATGGAATAACACTGCATTATTTAATATGCCTGGTTAGTGAGGCCCTTTAAGGTTAGATTTAATGTTAGCACTAATAGTTTACAAAGAATAGAAGTAATGGTAAAGTTAAGAATTGGTTAATGTAGCCATTTAAAAAAAGGCAAGATAAAACCTTTCACAGAAGAGACATTGTAGCTATTCAGGTATTTCTAACCCACACAGTGGTATAGGGAAAAGAAAACTATAGACAATTTGTAGAACAGTCACTATAGTTGTTAATTATACACTATGCACAGCGTAGCTAAATAAATACTGATTAACGTTACCATGTGAACACGCATTCGAGCGTTGATTGTTTTAATATAGTTACACTTAAATTACTGGGTATATTTTCACTAACCGCCCACACAGTCTCTTATCTTATAATGTTAATGACACGCTGAGTAGTGAAATGGCAATGGAAATGAATTAATCAGAAACATGAAGTCTGTCTGGATCGGGAGGCTTGAATATAGACTGAGTCCTGAAGCTTTATCACGGCAACTTTGTATTTCTTTGTAATGCATTGAAAATTCTTTGCAAACATTTGTATTTAACTAGAGTATCAAACTCTAGTAATACCATGTAAATACAATAATCAATTCAGTAAACAATGTAGCATACACTGTTCAGCCATAACTTTAAAACCACCAGACTGGTCTTCAGCTAGGCCGCCCCATACACAGTAAGTCTCGCAGTGTTCTTAATCATTATCCCGTAGTTTATCCTCAGTAAGTTAAACTGGCTTTGTAACAAAACCCCATTGGCCATCATTAATGATTTCTAAAGGGATGAACCAAACAAGCCATTTTCTATAATTTCTATAAAAAAAACTCCTTTTTAAAAGCATTAACCAAGTTTGTTTTTTTGCTACCTTGTACATGAACCTGTTGCACAGCCATACCAATTAAATAAAAAAAATAGACCACAGAGGTCCAGAAGCTCCCTCAGTGCACGGCAAGTAAATGTCCATAAACTAAAGTGTGACGGACAGACGAATGAAACCCGTTCCTAAAGCACCCGAGTCACTTTGTGGGCAGGAGCTAATAAGTACATGTTCTACTGTTGTACTATACCTTGACTCTTTATTCATCATGAGTTGTGTGCAAAAATATCTGTGTATCGTTAAAGAAGACTTAATTAGATGTTACCGGTTATTTAATAATTGGTAGCGAAGATTACAGAGAAATCCGAGAGCATCGTTGATGGCACTAAATCACTGCTGTCTGTCTGGAAGTCGGTAAAAATAATTGCAGTATGTCTGGAACTCAGAAGGTCTGCAATTTGCAGTAGTCCCTGCATGAGGTAGTGACTCAACTTATTAAATGCTTAATTAAATTGTTGAATGCTTAATTAAAAATGATTGATTGTAAAATGGCAAAATAAGGTCCTATATAAGGCCTAAGTCAATAATAAGGAGAGGTCAAGCCTTCGAATCACCATTAGACCCTGACCATGCTAAGACCTACACTTACGGCATACACCCTTATCAAGAGTGATTTACCTTTTTTTAATACAATTGAGCACTTGAGGGTTGAGAGCCATGCTCATGGACCCAACAGTGGCAGCTTGGTGGTACAGGGATTTGAACTTATGACCTTTGGATTCAGAAGCAGATTCGGATCAACCTTGAGCCTTGAGCCAGTCCAACCAGCAGCATAAATGGCAACCAGTAAAAACACTGGGAAGGTAACCTGCGATGGACCAAGTTTCAAGCCTGATAAGCCATTAGGGCAACAAACCTTACCTATATATACGTTGTATATTGTATATTGCCTTGCATTATATTATTACCATGATATCGTCATAGGGTTTCACGGTGGCGTAGGGGTTAGCATGCCTTCCTCACAGCAAGAAGGTCCTGGATTTGAGTCCTGGGCTTGGACAGGGTGTTTCTGTATGGAGTTTGTATGTTCTTCCACCAGAATACCCAGTTTCATCTGGGTATTCTGGTTTCCTCCCACAGACAGAAGCCATACACAGTAGGCTAATCGGCTGTTTCTGATTGCCCCTAGGTGTGGATGTGAGAGTGAGTAGTTATGTGTCTGTGTATGTTGGCCCTGCAATGTACTGGCGAGCTAGTCAGGGTGTACCTTGCCTTCGCCCAGTGATGGCTGAGATAGGCTCCAGGCTCTCTGCGACCCTAAAATGAGTAAGTGGTTTGGCGATTGAGTAACGGGATGAGAGTGATATTGCCACAGCCTTAAACAATACCTCTGTAAGTGTTGGATTTGTTTTGATAATCTTTTTGTTGTTGTTGGCCTTTCAGTGGCGGTGTGGTTGGTCGCCCTGACAATTGCAGCTCCGATGTGGTTTGTCCAGAAAGTAGAGGTATGTACCTTATGTTTTTAAAAAATAAATATAATTTGTCTATCATCTGTTAAGATTCTCACACATGTGGTTAGGTGGTCCATGAAGGCTTGAATCCCAAAAATTTCATATGTTGGAATTTTGAGGGGGGGTTTTTATGGGTAGATTGGCTGCCTTTTTTTAACCTAATAAGCAATCAGGCGTCACAATTGAGTAATGGTTAACACAACTGCCTCACAAGAAGAAGGTCCTGGGTTCGCCCCGGTGAGGACGTTTCTGCATGGAGTTTTCATGTTCTCTTCATTTTTCTGTGGGTTTCCTCTGGGTGGTCTGGTTTCGTCCCACAGTATAAGATGTGCACATTAAGCTAATTGGATATTCTTGATTGCCCCTATGATTAGCATGTGAGTCTGAGTGGCTGTGTGTCTGTGTTGATCCTGCAAATGTCTGGCGAGCTGCACAGGGCTAGGACGGAGTTGGCTGGGATGGGCTCCAGCCTCTTCGCGACCCTAATATGGGATACAGCACGTTTGGAAAATGAAATCAATTTGAAAATTGAAGGCAGGATACATCCTGAACAGATTACCAGACCATTGCAGGGCCAACACACACAAAGATTCACATTCACAGTTAGGGGCAATTTGAAGCAGCCAGTTAGATTAATGTACATGTCTTTGTAGTGTGGGAGGAAACTGGAGTACCCAGATGAAACCTATGCAAGCACAGGAAGAACATGAAAACTCCACACAAAAACACCCTTGCCAAGGCTCTAAACCTGACATTTTAAAGTTTAGATCCACTCTAAATCAGGTTCTTTGTGTTGAGAGCTGGACGAGCTTAACACTACGCCACCATGCCATCCACTGGGGAACATGAAACATGTAATGTAGGGTTTCTGCAGAGATTAATGCAGACAGAGATATAACAAGCATTTTATAAATCAGGCAAAAACCTCAAAAAAATGAAATTATGGTGAAGTGAAGGAGAGCTGACCTGAAACTGACCTCCTAATAAGCTTGACCTTCCCAACCTTACAGGTGAAATATGACTTCCTGTTTGATGTTCACCACACCTGTTGTCTGGAGGTGTGGCCAAGCCAGCAGTGGAGGCGGAGGTACACTGTGTGCTTATCAGTGATGGTTTTTTTGGTCCCGATGGTGACTATGGCCATCCTGTATGGGAAGATCATGAGGGAGTTGTGGGGCAAACACCGCATTCACGAGGCTGTGTTCCAAACACTGCCAGGGTCTGAGATCAACAAGATCACCAGGTCAGAGCAAAGACATTTGCATAAATATGTGACAAGTATGTGGTCTTTAAATAAGCGCAAAACAATGCTTTAAAAGCAAGAATCAGAAGCAAATGTTGTTGATTTGATACTGAAATGTCTGGGTCAGAGGTCAAGGTCAAAGCAAGGTCACAGTTTTGGAGATTGACATTTCCCACGTTAAATGGAAGTTACTTATATCTGAGAAACAAGTAACATAGACACATAGATACAATAGTGGGAGAGATAGGAAAAGATGCACACATATTCCAAAGACACAATTACCTTTGACTTTGAGCGGCTTTGAAAGGTCAACATCAAAGTCATCGGATTTTAAGTGCCAAGATCTTAGAAACAAGTGCTGATAGACATGCCATTACTATGGAACACTAAGAGGAAATCATACAGGACCTTCAACTGACACAATTACCTTTGACCTTGAATGACCTTGAAATGTCAAAATCAAGGTCACAGGATTTTGAGTGCTAGTAACTTTGACACAAATGCTCATTGACATGCAGTTACTATGTATATAGTGTTGCTTGAAAAAACTTTAACACAATAAATAATGCCCTTATAAGGTACAAAAATATTAAACTCGTTGTTACATTATCGCCAGAGTGAATGCCGCTCGAGTTCACGTAAAACGAGGTTGTTCAGTTCATCATTCACAAAAAATAGGAACGGTCACGCACAACATTGCCAGTGTTACCACTTCATGGGTACAGGGTCCCCAGTTCCAAAAACAAGCCAGGACATAGAGAGAGAGAGAGAGAGAGAGAGAGAGAGAGAGAGAGAGAGAGAGAGAGAGAGAGATTAACATAATTGTTTTGTCCAGGAGGAAGAGGAGGGCAGTGAAGATGATGGCCACAGTGGTGCTTCTGTTTGGTGCTTGCTGGGCTCCATTTCACCTTGTATCACTGCTGCTGGACTATGGTAACTACACACACACTAAAGCTCTTGCCAATACTAATTAATTTATTAATTTCACAACGAAGTGGGAAAAAATGCTTATAAATTTTACTTTTATAAAAAAATTACTTTTATAATCTTGGACCATGCAGAGAAGCTGAACCTGGACCTGGACTCAGAGTTTCTATTGCTCAGCCTGGTGCAGATCCTGGGCTTCAGCAACTCGGTTTGCAACCCAGTGGTGTACGCTGCCCTAAACACCAACTTTAAGAGGGATTTGGTGGCCCTATTCACACAGAGGCGGATACTCTGTTTCCAGAGAAGGCGGACCCAGGTTTGTGTCTCTGTTATAGAACCGAGGGCTGCTACGGAAAGGATGGAGAGGGGAAGTGGGGTTCAGCCTTGGAGGAAAGTGGCCTGGGACACAGCAAATGGTGCAGCACCAATGACGAACGGAGCAGGGTCAGAATCCTCCAACCCTGTGAACCTGCTTGGTGCCATTTGGCCCAGTAACAATTCAGGCACCGTCATTCTGAACGTCACTGACCCCCTGCACACGGATGCTACGTATAGGTCAGATCAGAAAACAATGGAAAATCCAAGTGGACAATTCTCTGGTGCAGAAAAAAAGTCACTGCAAAAATATTAGGATCTCAAGTGTGATGGTACTACCCACATCAAATGTACTGAAAATTTTCATTTGGCAGAATTTATGCCGGTTGGCAGGTGACATAATGGAGTAGTGCTTAACACTTCCACCTCACAGCAAGCAGGACTCAAGTCCTGGGATCCCACACTCCAAAGACGGCACATCATGTTAATTGACTGTTATATATTCACCCTTGTTGTGGTTGTGAGAGTGAATGGTTGCAAGTGTTTGCCTTCTGATGGTCTGGCGAGCTGTTCAGGGTGTACAGTCAGCAGACCCTAATGGATAAAGGGGTTCGGTATGAATGAATGAATGAATGGTTACACAACCTTTACTGTATTAAACCACAGACTTTATGAAATTCATACACAGCCATCATACGCAAAGGTGAAGAAGACCCTGTTCACAGTCGGTGCACGGATGCACACTTCTTTTCTGGTACTTTTTCATTTTTCGGCAGTAGCAGCATTGTTCGTGTCAGCGATGCGATGGACCCAGAGGATATTCCAGAAGAACTGAGCACAAAGTGATAATACACTATGCATGGGGTGCAAGCTTATCTCTTGAGCAGTGTGCTCACACACGATGGGGTAATTTAGAGTAGGCCATACTTAAGACTAGTATACAGGACGAGACTAGAAACGGCAGCTTCCATTCCTGGCTGACGTGGCAGTGTGACATTGTGAATGGCACTGAGCTTCGGTGTATCCATCCTGGGATTTAAGTAGCCTGTTTTTGATTTTTTTTTTCTTGCCAGTAATCACAACTGAAAGTCATAAAAAGACACAGTTGTGTTAGGTTAGAAAGCTTTAAAATTCTACCTTAAATAAAGTAAAAAAAATACCTCAACATAAGGAATGTTTCAGATTCAGAGCACTGAGCTTAAAAGCAGAGCTCCGTTTGGCAGAATAAAACAACACTTAAGAGAAATTGGTCTAGCATTGATTTGAGTTTGTATCACAACTACCACATGCCCGTCTATCCGTTCTTATTTATATAAACATGGCAACCCTATGGGGTAAGTTTGCATGTCGGTATATAACCATCGTAATGGGAATGAATGTCTGAGTGATGGTAACTTCTTCTACTCCTTCTTTCTACCAAACTGTTACTTGTTTCAAGCAATAAAATTAAATACACTTTTTTTTCTTAACCAATGTAAACAGAATTCTCTGTGAAATATGCAGTAATTATCTCCATTATTTTAGCCGGTAAAAAACTATTACTGCCATGCAATGCATTACTCATTTGAATAGAAAGGCTTTTAACCCAACCACACTGTGGAATCATATATAACCTCATGCATAACGTGCTTACAGAAGTAAACCTATCCAGCAGACTGGCATCTCTCTACCCTGCTGTGATATTGGGTTTCAATTAAAGAAATCTTATCTCAGTAGCATAACACTTTTAGACAATGTCAAAACTTTGGGGAGGGGGGCGGTCATAACCTGATGGTTACATGACATTACGTCATCGATGGCATCATCAAAACAAATTCACACTGAACGTTTGTATCAGGAGTAGTTTATTTTTTTTGGATTGATGCAGTGCCTAAATCTTTATATTGTAGAATGCTGTGCTAAAGTGCTAAAGCTCAGAGTGTGCAACGTTCGTACATGTATATGTATATGTACATTCCGCATACACTAAAAGTTGTAACTGTATGTTTCTTCCTTTGGAATGTGATTTATTTTATGTTCACGGTTTTGACTCATGAGTAGTTAGCAGAAGATATGGTCTGTTTGGACTTTTTCACCCAAGCCTAGTGGCGCATTGGAGCCGGTTTCTGTAGCGTGAAGCGTCTTGGAATTCAACTCCTCCTGGACGGGAGGCTAGTCCAGGCTAGATTACCTTCCTGGTATCCATTTATACCAGTAGATGGGTGGACAATGGCACACTTGGTAAAGACCTTGCCCAGGGATCTTAGCAAAGTAGGGGTCTAATGGGGATTCGAACTCACAACCTCTTGATCATGAGCCTAGTCCCCTAACTAACACTACACTCGCAGCGACAAGATAACAGAAGGTTAACAGAATGGAATTGATGAGATGAGATGAGATGAGATGACCACCTGCTGTGTGCAACCTTCGAGTTCATTGTAGTGTCTCTTGGGAGGTCTGTTGAGCATTGACATGGAGAGAAATTAACCTACCAACTGGAAGATCTCTTTACAATATTACATCTGTGAGACTTGAGCGAGAACAGTGGTGTTTGATTTCCAGTGTAGTTTGTAGTGATGGAAAGTTACGATGTTTAAGAGGTCTTAATTCAGACAAGCAAACAGGAAGCTAAATAATACACGCTGATGTCCCCCATGTCTGGCATTTACGTGTTCACCCAAACACGTCCCAGAATGTCACGTGAGCTAAAACAATAGCGTTTGTAATAGCCGTAGGCCTGCACAGTGCATTTGTTATTCCCTCTATATACTGTACTGGTCTCAGCTTCTCATACCGGCATGAAAGGAAGACCAGAGGAAATCGAAAATCCTGTAGGAAGCCCACAAGGTCACAGAAGGAATATGGACATTCCGTACATAAACAGTGGGGCCGGTGGTGTTGCAGTTAGGGCGCTGGGTTTAAAATAGAGCGCTCCGGCCTGATGAACCAGTAGGCGCAGGTGTAAAAGCCCCAACAGGCTTACCTTGCCAACCTTATATATAAACAGCACTCCAGTCTCAGGATCAAACCCGCAACACTGTAGGGTCTTCTGCAGCAACAGATATCCTGAAGAAATGTTCTAAAATAGAGCTTTCTTGAGATAATGGTGAAGTCAATTGTATTACATGCAACTTGCTTTTATCTTTGTACTGATTTCAGACCAAAAGAAACTGTTGTTTGTGTGAAGTCATTGTGCAAACTCAAATTAAAAGGATTTTTCATGCCACTGTGACATTAAACGTTGTTTGTTCTGCTTCTACAACAATGTTAGACGCTAACGTCTGTCACGACAATTTAACCAAATTTATCCAAACAATGAAAATCTAAATTTCAGAATAATTTCTGAAAAAATCAGATAGTAGTGTTTCGACTGTTGCTGAGCTGGATGAACGAGGTCTTGTTCTCTTAGCAGCGGACAGGACAGCTACACAGAAAATGCATATGGCTATGATACAAAGCTAAAGCAAGCAAATGTTTTGTCAAACTAGTAAACATGGTCAATATTTGTTACTCCTGTGAGAACACACCTGGTGTCCTAGGTTGCTGTTTGTATCATGTGACCTCATCTGACTGGGTTGCATGGGTTTTCAGGTTTTGCAATGTTTGTGCTTTATCAGGTTGCGCCCAGGTATATAGTTTCTCTAGGATATAATTTTTGCCATCCCAATGGACCGGGCTTTGTTGTGGAACTCTGTACTGAGACACCTTTTCCTCAGCTGACTTGTTTTTGGTTCTTTAATTTCGTGTTTTACGGATTGCCTCTGGCGATTAGCCTTCAAACTCGCACGGATGTGTCTTTGTGTACTTCATGCAAATGGGTAGACAATTTATACTAGTTATCAACCCTAGGGAAATGGTGGAACATCCTTCCAAGATGGGATATGCAAAAAAAAGACTTTCATTGTGCTACAGTGTATATAACAAAAGCACAAAATCCGACCCCCTTATTCCCAAACTTGTCTAGCAGTGGACATAGTTGCCTCTGGTTTTAAGTCCTCAATAATAATAAATAAAGGCTTCTTCATTTTTATAAAAACCCTATAAAGAAGAGTTAGTAACATTGACTCGGCTGTTGTTGCTGTAAATAACATTATAGGCACAGTAGACTGCACTGCAACAGACACATGCGCACCCTCTCCGGACGCATTCCCAAACCTCAATAGTACCTAAATAGAACCACTCAAAGTCCAAACTCATCTGCGACCCCCAGAACCCTCTGCTGAACGTGGTCTCCTATTCCGGGAGATTTAGGGGGCGTTCAACTATTCTAATGAGATCAACGTGCACACGCTTTCAATTTAAGAAGACAATAAAATTCACCAATCGAAGTAATCGAAGTCTATTCTAAGTACACAGCCACAAACAATTACAAGGTTTAAGAACGTCATAAATCTGACTTAGACTATTCCTACAAATTTTCTTAAGAACTAAAGAAGGCACTGATGCATGGGGCCCAATGTTTCCGAGCACAAATCTCCGCCAAATAAATAAATAAATAATAATGTACACAGGACCATGTGCTGGCCTGCTGCAATACCATATATTTTTTTTTTAAATTGTCATCTCAAAATGTTAAAGAATCTGTAAAAATTCCTAGATCCAGAATTTGATCCAGATCATCTCCAAATTGAATGGTATCTCCAAATTGTTTACTTAAGTCCACTCATAAGCTTTTGTGTAAAGTTACAAACAAAAAAAACAATGAAGACAAAAGCATTACCTCCTTGTTGGAGGTTTAAAGAAAAACCCCGCATCACGTGTCTTTATTTTTTTGATCCCAAATCCACACTTGAAATTTAGTAAGAAATATTTATTTAAAAATTAATTCATTCTACAGATGTATTTGCAACAGCAAATACTTTACAACATTTAAGCAAACAATTGTCAAAGTTGGGCAATACATTTGATTCTACTATATAATAGGGCGGAACGTGGGTGAGCAACTGGGGAAAGCAAAAAACAGATGTGTTAAAAAGAAAAAAGAAACAAGGCTGAACTATGAGTAAAGCAAATAATATAGTGAAACTAGAAAAAAAATTCAGCTTATCTATTGAATGAGTTGTATTTAAAAAAAAAAAACTTTGAGAGAACAGAGAGGAAAAAAGAACAACAGGTCCCTTGAAATTGATGCACGTACTGTCTGGTCCAAAAGTCAAATCTAAAGGAAAACGTTTATCCTACCAACACTTTGTTTCCCAAGAACACAGCAATTGTGATATTTACTGTTAATCACAGACTGGAAAAAAAAGAATGTCTTGTGTGAAGGTTCTCCATCACTGATAGCTGGTCTAGACAATCAAGTCAGACTGTTGGACCAGACAGTGCCAATCCATCTTAGAATAATAGTTCACTTTTGAAAACACTAGGTGGCAGTGCCTGCACTGTTACATGAGCTGAATGAACACTGGACACTCTTTTCTTTTCTGGTGAAAGAATACACTTATACTTACAACTAGTTTATACAGCCATAACGCTACGTACATAGCTGAGTCAAAGGCCAAAGTTCATTTATTATCACAAAAAAATAAGTGATCTATATAGAAAATTATAAATGGCCACAATCTCTATGAAACCATCAAAAAATAATTATAACTCTGTTTTCGGCTGTAAAGGCATTATAGTTAACAATAATAATAATAATAATAATAATAATAAAAATCACAATGTGCACCATGTTTTAGCTTCATAATGATTGTTAGCCCATATAATTCTCTATTATGAACTCATTCGGCAGTCAGTCTGTTCCTTCAGTTGTAGTATGTTACTATACTTCATTCTCTTAACTCGAAGTTTTTATAGATACATATATTTATAATATATCTGTATTTTTTTTTTTTACTATATACACAACTCAGGCCAAAATAAAATAAAATAAAATACAAATCTTGAGTTGAAAAGACCTTCATTTTTCTCTGGAAAAAAAAACAATAATAATAATAATAACCCACACGTACCAACACATCCATGGTTTATTACATGAAACAGATTAAAGGTATTAAAAAAAAAAAGCTTGATGTGTGTTGATCGGGAGCAATGGGGCACCCATAAGAAATGTAGGGGCTTGTGCTATACAGATTTAAAAATCAGAAAAAAAAAAAAAAAAGAAACCTTTGTTGGACCTGTAGTGCTTTACATCGCCTGCCAAATGAAAAAATACACACAGGAACAAACTTGGATACGTTAAACAGGTATAAATAATGACACATAGTTCCACTATGACAATAAATATATCCAAATTCTACATAAATAAAGAAATGGTAGAGGCCGAAGAGGTGTTTGTGTAACTGAGAGAAGACGGCCGCTTTTCACGTCGACGCTGAGCTGCTGTTAGCAAACCGCATGTTTACGCTAAGGTACGACCATGAATCAATCTTCTGTCTACTATTTTTGTCATAAAAACTTTCTGAAGAGCCATAACCGCCTTGCGTACACAAGTCTACGGAAGAAAGCTTTATGACCTTGACTAATGTCTGAGCACAAATCATCTTTGATTCCCCCTCCTTCCTCCATTACACCGTATTCATGATCAAGGAAAAACGTGACAAAAAAACCCTTAATCACATGTAGTGTAGTCTGTAGTTTTCACTATAAATGTGCACAAAAACCAATGAGTCAAAATCAAACATTTGTCTGCAATAAGTACAGCTACTTTCTACCGACACCACTGAAAGATATCAACGCGGGCTTCAG
Organism: Porochilus rendahli; assembly: GCA_039654305.1. NCBI lineage: Eukaryota > Metazoa > Chordata > Actinopteri > Siluriformes > Plotosidae > Porochilus > Porochilus rendahli. The sequence goes on from JBCNYG010000024.1 coordinate 19,141,014, forward strand.
ACCAATCTATAGTTAGTAAAAAAAAAAAAAAAAAAAAAAAGCCTGAGGCCAGTGCACGATCTGAGACGAAGCCACGCGGTTACCAAGTGCGAGTCATCGATGAGTCCAGTGTTGGCTTGAATAGAGCCAAAAGAAGATGCTACACACAGCTTTAGGAGATAAACGGAAGCTAAGTCTCCCCCTTCTGTCTGTCTCAAACACGTCATTCTCGGCTTCACATCAGGCTGCTCTCGACGAGTGTGTTTCAATGTCTTAAATATTCTTCGTAACATTGATTTAGATTCACAGCCCAGTGTTTGGTTCGTAAAAGTAGAAAATGTTGCTACAGCGTTTATGCTAGATTAGCCTCAACGATCTGTTTCGCTGCAGGACGTCACGGCATGAAAGAGGAGCTGTATTAAGTGTTGCTTCTCTCTGCAGTACAATTTAACAATTGTTTACATGCATTTTCTTTTCTTTTTTTAATTGGCTTAAGAGGTAATGGGAGGCATTATATGTGCCCCAACCCAAAAAAAGAAAAAAAAAAGAAAAATCCTCCCCACGCCTCTCAAATGCCACATTGCTTGTTATGTTTCACAAGTCTGTTTAAATGAGTTTTGTTCACCGTAAACAACATTTGCACCTTTAGTTCATTATCGGACGTCAGAAGGAAAGACAATACTTTCCGTTTTACAAGTTCTCTACAAGGTGTTTGTTTGTTTTGAATCACTCATATTTGTAGTAGCCGCGCTCAACCGCACGAGAGGCGATCTGCTCGGCGGAGTAGCGCTGATCCAGGTCAAGAAGCGCCTGTAGCAGGAAGTTGATATTGGCGCGCAGTCCCTCACGCTGCATCCACACGCGCAACAGTTCGTACACTTTGTCGCTAGCATTCTGTGACTCTGCGAGCTTGATGGCGTTATCATTTACGCCAATGCTGCGGAAGAACTTGTTGTGAACGCGCACATCCAGAACATCAAACAGATCAAAGCTCTTGCTTAGTGATTGTTCCTCACCTGTAAAGAGGGAAAGAAGAAGAGAACAGAATGAACTACATTAGAAATCTTGTATATTTGGATATAATAAACCTGACCCCGTAAAGGTGTTTGCACACTAATTCAACATTTTTGCACATACTACACTGAAGCACGGACTAAAACGACGGTTCATTTTCCCATTTTAAAGCATGATAATGATAACGCCGCCTGCTGAAGTGACCATGACAAACTGTGAGTGTCTGTCATGTCGTTAAAAATCACTGTCCACTCAGAACAATGATTTTTAATCCCGAGATAGCAGAAGCAGACCAATCAGATTGCAGCATTTGCGTGTAGTGTATTTGCATGAGCTGCTCTTGTAGAACATTAATAAACATCTCCTGGCCAAACAGAATAAAGAATATGAGCGTGCTGTGTTACACAAAGTCATTAGGAAATTAAATTTAATTTCAGTGTTTACCTTTTAAGAATTAACAAGAGCAATCGCTGATCCCACTTATCAACGGGGAACAACATGCCATTCATTAAACCAATATTACACGAGGAAATAAATCAGTGTTAATATAATGTGTGTTGAAGAAACAAAACAAACCCTGATGTTGTTAATGAGCTAATTTGCCCAAATACAAACTTTGCCAGAGAGGAGGATGGCTAAGCAAATATCTAGAACACATCGGCTTTCACTTGTGTGCGAGTGTATTCAGATGAAAAGCATTGTGTGTGTGTGTGTGTGTGTGTGTGAAAGAGATAAACAGCTGTTAAACTGGAATTACTTACCAAGTAATGGAACAAGTCTTCTGGGTGTGCCATCCTCCTATTAACAAAAACCAAATACACAAAAACAAATGAACGTCCTGTTTTCTGGTAGAACAGTAAAAGCGTATCTCTGCAGTATACTATCTGTCAGATCTGTTGACTTTGCCATGACTCATATAGGCTGTTTCTGAATTCCTGCAAACTCAAAGGATTCTAATAGAACAAGCCTGACATGCAAATCGCATATTTTGAAGTTAATTTAAAGCAGCAGCATCGCCTCATCCAGCTAATGGAAAAATAGCTTGCGAATTAAATTTGCTCCCTTTTCCAACACACCCAAGCCAGCTGATCATGGGTGTCAGAAGTGCTGCACATATTACACAAGGGTGTGCGTATGTGCATTGTTCGGTTCCTTTATTATTTGGCTAATCACATTGACATGATGTATTAAATCACTTTAAAGCATTAAAGCTAAAGTGCTGACGGGGAAAAGCCAGAGTGATCCCAGATGTGTTGATACGTCTCACAACAGTAACTGATTTTAATTACCCTCACACACACACATTAAAACGTCCTTTAAACCCAGCAAACAACGCAGGGCAGCGAAACTACCATTCAGTAGCTTATTTCAAATCTGTAGCCTCGTTTTCACTCACCTTGGCCCATGACTCCGCCTCCCTCTCACAACTGGCTGAAACAGGAAGTGGTACATTGACTGGCAGGGCAGAAAGACTTGTCTGAGAGGAGCTGGTGGTGTTTGGGAGGCTGTCCCCAAGGCCCCGGTCCTCATCTTCCACCGGGATGCTTTTAACCCCCAGAAAGTGCGTCTCCTGCAGCAGAGGACGGAACTCAGTGCGAGGCAGCTCCGCTTCTTCTAATCCCGCGTTACGGCTGTTCTCACACTCCTCAGAGGTAGGGACGCTGACTCCAACCTAAGTGTCACAACACCACAAATGGTAAATTGGAGGCTGTACTTAAGAAATGCGTGGAAATCTGTCTGAAATGTAAAAAAGGACTCACTATTGGGATCTTCACTTCATTACACTGAGTCACAGGGCTTGCTAAAAATAGAAAATAACAACAATAAATTATGGCCCAACACTTCTTTTGTGATAAACACAGTATTAGTCCAAAAGTATGTAGACACCCAACCATCACACGTGCGCTTACGGTGCTTCTCACTGTGAGGGGGAATTGGTTAGAATTTGGTAGAAATAGAAGATCCATTCAGTTACGTATCGCGATTCTTTTGTGCTGCATTCACGTATTGCCGCACAGGCTCCAAAATTAATGATTTAACTGATATGTTTGAATTTCAGATGGCGAAACACTGATGTTTCCTCAAGGCTCCGCCGCTGGCGCATTCTAAAGTATTCACACACTGGGGGGCAGCGCAGCACCCCATAATCAAACCAGTATATTTATAGAGTCTCGATTCTTCAATTGCAAGACGTACTTCAATTTTAGAAAAAGTAGTCCATGGGTGGTCCATGGGGATTCCTGTTCCTTGTAATTTAGTGATGAATTTTTCCACTGTACTCCTTGTAGTTTTAAACTTATTTTTGACGCCGAATCTGAATAAATGACATCTTGGGCACACAATAGTCAAATATTTTGTTTTGTGCCACTGTACTGTACTAGGCAGCCCACAGTCATTTTTCAGTGTAACAAGCTATTAGTAGATTTACAAACACAGACTGGTTAAGTGATACAAACAGGGAAATGTACCAGTGCTGTTGTATTAATATCAGAACTCTTGGGACTATGCTTATCCCATTAAAATTAGTGAACCGAAAAAAAAAAAAAAAAAAAAACTTGTACAGGAGAGCCTTAACCATTTCAATGTGTAACTTGAATTTTTTTTTTTTTATGTTATTTTCAATATATGATCTGTATATGTTATGCTTTCAAAATGACCTTGCTGGATGAATAAAAATAAATAAATAAATAAAAATCCCAATATTGGAAATAAAGCAAAAGGAAACAGAGAACATCATTTTCTTCCTATTCAGGAAATTCATATGGGGCAACCTTGCACTGACGATGTGAGAATGACGTGTGGAATATTACAATTATTTCTTAGCGGTGAATGTGTTCAAGTAAGAGGCCAGCAAACACACACGCAAACACACACGCAACCATTCGCACTCACAGTCACACCTAGGGGTGACTACGAACAGCCAATAAGCCTACTGTGCATGTTTTTGGACTGTAGGAGGAAACCGGAGTACCCGGAGGAAACCACATATTACTATTTTTTTTTTCTTGTTATTATTATTTTTTAAATTGCATCCCAATCTTGGAATCACGCGGTACATTTTACGTACAAGTTGTGTTTTGACTGTTAATGAGCTTTAATACAGCAACACTCACAATCTATGCTCAACACAGTAATCGAAGGAATAATAATAATTAATGAATGCAATGAAAACAAGTTAATAACGTGTTATATATAGTAGTAAGTGAATAAGTTTCAAGACCTTGTTTTCTACAGGGTTGTTTCTTCTTCAGTATCACTCCAGCGACCACGAAAATGACAACAAAAAAGATCCCTAAAACCAGAATCACTGTCAGAAAGGAAACAAAACAAAATGTAAGTTAACATTCACATCACATACAGAGGCTGGTTCATAATCAAACATGTAAAGAAATGTCTACTTGTTCCTGGGGGGTTGGGGGTAATCGTACCTGTGGTGCTGTGACTTTGTTGCGTGGGTGCAGGTGAGTCTGTGGGTGTCACAGTGGGGTCACGGGGGGTTGAGTGTTTTTTACACCTCGTGTTGGACGTTGGAGTGCATTTCCGCTCCTCAATTTCATCTGCTTTGCACCTGAGACAGAGGCAGATCGTTATTTTTTTTGTCCAGCCCAAAGACATGGCAGATTCCTCCAGAGACTCTTCTTTTCTTATTTACCTGTACGGGGTGACCGAAAAAAAAAACCTCCCACGTCTCAAAGGTGAATGAAAAAGAAAAGGTTAAAGATAGTCATATAGGATTGATTTAATAAGATAAATAATTATTGGCATAAATGAAATAATAATTTGATTATCTTTAAAATATTACATTTATCTTTTAAAATGTGGGTAGTTTTTTGGGGGTCACTCTGTACTAAATATTTCACTATAATTCAGCTAATATTACATATATTTGTACGACTTGAACAGGGCAGCTGACACATTTAAATATAACGTTAGGAAAAAACTAAGATTTACCGACTAGCACGAGGGTCTAGGAATAACTTTGTAATGGGAAATAAATACAGAAAAAGGTGATGTGAACCAAGTTAAAAGCAGTCATGTGACATCAGTAACACCTTGACAGTAACGTTTCAAGTTTGAAGGCAATAAACAATAAATGTCTGAGGAGCGTAGAGCAGCAGGAACGTTTTAAACACTGTCCGTTGTCAAATGTTTTGGGTAACAATAAGTTTACATCTGGCAAACCTTCAGACACCACTGTGGTCGAGCAGTCACACTTACTATACGAGGGTCGCAGGGAGGCTGGAGCCCATCTCAGCCAAAACTGGGTGATGACTGGGTCAAACTATTGCAAGGCCGCACACACACGCACGCACGCGCACGCACGAACACGCACGCACACTCCTAGGGGCAATTTGGAACAGTTAGTCTAATGTGAATGTATTTGGATTGTGGGAGGAAACCTGACTACCCAGAGGAAACACATGTAAGCACAGGGAGAACATGAAACTCCACACAGAACCTTTCGCTGTGAGGCAGACGTGCTACTCACTACGCCAGCATGCCACCCTGTGGTTGATCCGTGGGATTGAAAGTTAAGCTTTTCTTTTTTCGTTTTTGTAACAACTGAACTTTAGGATCACATAAATATAGTTCACCAAGACAATGTCGAAATGTCAGGATTAGATGAAGTTGTTGGAAATCTATTAAACAGCTTCATCAAATCCTGACATTTCCACACTGTCTTGGTGAACTATATCTATGTGATCCTAAAGTTTGAAAAATTTTAAATGAATGAACATAAACATGGGAAACTTTGGGGTAGCGCCCGGTATGGTGGCGTAGTGGTTAGCACGTCTACTTCACAGCAAGAAGGTCCTGGGTTTGAGTCCCGGCCTTGGGGGATTCCGTGTGGAGTTTGCATGTTCTCCCTGTGTTTGTGTGGGTTTCCTCCGGGTACTCCGGTTTCCTCCCACAGTCCA
>JBCNYG010000024.1:19386737-19398030 GCA_039654305.1 Porochilus rendahli
AATCTGGTTATTTATGAAAGAAGAGGCCTATTTACAGTCACAAAAGGAGAGAATTCATAAATCTCTGATGATAAATACATACATAAACAAAACATGAACAAAAATTAACAGGCATTAACCTTCTGCCTTAAAACATTTTAACTATTTAACTATTAAACCAACACCCATGGTTTACAGACTGTGTGTGTGTGTGTGTGTGTGTGAGACAGAAACACTGATTGTCACTATGGAGACCGCATCACCTGTACTGAAAGTTTGCTCGTCTTTCTTTAAGATGTCCATCCGCCCAAATGTTAAAATTTTAGACACCTGTCCCTGTGGGTCTTTAACGACTCGTGTTTCCTCACCTTCTCAGACAGATGGTGATGTCGGTGCTGCTGTAGTTGTCCAAGCGGGATTTTCTTTTGAAGAAATAATGGAGTTTCTCTGTACATTTGCTACTAAACTTGACTGTGACCCGCTGACCTGCTAGTGGCGCAATTCTAGTTTTTTTTTACGTTCGTGTGACGAAAGCACGTTAGTGCGAGCCTTCCCGGAAGTCATAGAGATAGCATTGTAGTGCCTGAAACTTGAAAAAAAAAACACATTTTACATTAAAGTCTATGAGAGAATACTGGGCGAGTTTCCAACGGACTGCAATCGCCCAAAGTGGGCAGTACCTAATGAAGCACGGCCTTACACTGATTGGACAATTTCATACAGAGACAGATTAGTGTCAGAGCATCACAACTACCGTAATATTTATTATGAACACATCTCCTTTCACCTCCTTCACTGCCCTCATCACCCCCTGGTCCTGGGCTTCCCATGGTTGAGGATCCACAACCCACAATTCATCTGGGAAACAGGGAGGATTCGGAGTTGGGACCCTGCCTGTGGCACTACCTGCCTGTCATCGTACCGACTGGCTCCTCAACCCCCGCGGGGGGACATTGGAATGGCTACAGGAACCGGACCCTAGTGATTATCCGGATCTCTCCAGGTTGCCCTCATGCTACCATGATTTCAAAGAAGTATTTAGCAGATCTAGAGCCATGTCCCTTCCGCCTCATCAATCCTGCGACTGTAACATTGACCTCCTCCCCGGACCCCCATAACCAAGGCCCGCCTGTACTCCCTCTCGGGTCCCGAGAGGCCATTTATTGACTACCGCGCCCTGAACAGCATCACCGTCAAGAACCGCTACCCTCTTCCCCTCATCTCGTCTGCATTCGAGTTGCTCCAACAGGCTCGGATATATACCAAACTGGACCTGTGGAAGGCATACTATCTAGTCAGGGTACGCGAAGGTGACGAGTGGGAGACCGGTTTCAACACCCCCACCGGACACTATGAATACCTTGTCATGCCATTCGGGCTGGCCAACGCCTCCGCCGTCTTCCAGGGGTTCATAAATGAGGTGCTACGTGAGTACCTTAACGACTTTGTGTTTGTTTATCTCAATGCCCTTGTGTTCTCCCCAGACCTAGCCTCCCACCAGAACCACGTCCGCCTTGTTCTAAGCCAGTTATGGGAAAACAAGCTATTCATGAAGGCGGAGAAGCGTGAATTCCATGCCAAGTCTGTCTCCTTTTTAGGATTCATCGTGTCCCCCAACCACGTCAGGATGGACCTCGAGAAGGTTAGTGCCGTGGCGGACTAGCCACCTCTCACCTCTCGCAAGATGGTACAACAGTTCTTGGGTTTTGCTAACTTTTACCGGAAATTAATTCGAAATTTCAGTTCCGTGGCAGCCCCTCTGCATGCACTAACCTCTCCCAGGGTGTCTTTTCAGTGGACCCCAGAGGCCAAGGAGGCCTTCCTGAGACTTAAGAGGCTGTTTACCTCTGCCCCGGTGCTGAAGATCCCCGACCCAAAGCTACAGTTCATAGTGGAGGTGGGATGCTTCCAACGTGGGGGTGGGGGCAGTCCTATCTCAGCGTTTCCCCCAGGATGACAGGATACACCCCTGCTCCTTCCTGTCTCGCAAGCTGACACCGGCAGAGAGCAACTACGACCTGGGCAATCAGGAGCTGCTGGCCATCAAGGTTGCCCTGGATGAATGGAGGCACTGGCTGGAAGGGGCGGACCAGCCTTTCCAGGTTTGGACAGATCACAAGAACCTGGAATACCTTTGCTCGGCTAAACGGTTGAACTCACGTCAGGCCAGGTGGGCCCTCTTCTTCGGCCGGTTCCAATTTACCCTTTCCTATCAACCAGGCTCACAAAATACCAAGCCAGACGCACTCTCCCGGTTGTGGGAGCCATCGACCAAGGAACCCCATCCCATCCTACCCACCGACCGGTTTGTAGGGGCTGTCACCTGACAGATAGAGGAAACGGTAAGACAGGCAGGGCAGAAGGTACCCTCCCCCGAAAATTGTACCGACAATGGCCTATACATACCGGAATCTCTATGGGCTCAGGATATTCATTGGGCACATGTTTCCCTGCTCTCATGTCACCCCAGGGTGAGATGCACTCTGTTTGTGATCAAACAGTGCTTCTGGTGGCCGTCGTTGGCCAAGGACGTGGCGGAATACGTTGGGGCATGCCCGGTGTGTGCCAGCCATTCAGCCATTGCCGGTGCCACATCGAACATGGTCCCACATCTCCCTGGACTTTGTCACAGGTCTGCCCCCCTCCAGGGGTAACACAATGATACTTACGGTGGTCAACCGGTTTTCCAAGATGGTTCACTTTATCCCCTTACCCAAGCTGCCTTCGGACAAGGAAACCGCTCGTATCATGATCTCCCAAGTCTTCCGTATCCACGGCCTCCCCACCGATATCGTTTCAGACCGGGGACCACAATTCATATCCGGGTTCTGGAGGGAATTCTGTAACAGCTTGGGGGCCACCGTCAGTCTGTCATCTGGCTACCACCCGGAATCTAACAGACTAACTGAGCGACTCAACCAGGACCTGGAGACCTGTCTCAGATGCCTGGTGTCACAGAACCAAGCCACATGGAGCGAACACCTTACCTGGGTGGAATATGCGCACAACTCACTCCCCACCGCATCCACCGGACTCTCCCCTTTCCAGACTGCCCTCGGTTACCAGCCTCCTCTATTCCCAGCCAACGAGAAAGAGGTGACTGTCCCCTCGGCCGATGCTGTGGTAAGGAGGTGTCGGAGGATCTGGGCCGCAGCTAGACGTTTACTCCTTTAGGGTCAGAGGTGTATGAAGGCTGTGACCGATCGCCGTCGCCGTCCAGCTCCCACCTATACCCCACGCCAACGGGCGTGGCTGTCCACCCGAGACTTTCCTCTACGGGTTCCTTCCAAGAAGCTGGCGCCCAGGTTTGTCGGTCCGGTTCCTATATCAAAAGTTATTAACCCGGTATCTGTTCATCTGAAACTTCCCAGGTCCCTCCGGGTGCACCCAACCTTCCATGTCAGAAGGTTGAAGCCCCACCAAGAAAGCCATTTGGTACCTCCCACCAGGCCCCCGCCACCACCCAGTATGGTAGACGCTGGACCAGTCTACATGGTCAAGAAGCTTTTGGCGGTACGCAAAAGGGGGCGAGGTAGGCAATTTCTGGTGGATTGGGAGGCTATGGTCCCGAGGAACGTTCTTGGATACCAGAAAGCTTCATCGTGGACCGGAGTTTGATAGAAGACTTTGAGAAGCTAGATCAGACCACGGTTGGACCGTCAGGAGCCGGTCCTAGAGGGAGGGGTACTGTTAGAACCTGCCGGGAATGATGAACCTGTCCCTGTTTATCTTGCTCTGTTTTTCTGTCCAGGTATCCTGAGCCACTCCTGCATGACAATTAAGCACCGGCTCCACCCCTATCAGCTCCACCTGCTCCTCATCAGCACCACCGGATTTAAGGCCGACGTACTCCCTCGTTCCCTAGCCAGGTCGTCTTGTGCCGTCATAGAGCTCTCATGCTTTACACTGCCATGTTCTCGATCCAGCCCTGCTTCATAGCATTATACACCCTAGCTATCTTTATTCTTAATAAACGGGATCACTCCCTCATCGTACCAAGTCGCTGTCTGTCCTGCTTTTGGGTCTACCTGCATAGATAGTCACCCGGTCTAACACAATTTGTGTTATGTCTTTAAGCGCTTATCAATGTTTCTCACTCCATGTAATTAAAGTTAGCACATTTATTGCATGCAACTAAATGTAATGTGAAAATACTTCTCGCAAATCGCCTCTCGGAGAGGATAATCACAAATTTCTACATGAAACTCAAATTAATACTTGAAAATAAGTATTTAGCGCACGCTTTGCATATGCAAATTATATGCATATTTGTCCTTCATGCATGTCCTTCATGTACAAGCTTATAATCACAGATACTTTATATTTACCTACAATTTAATTAAATAAAATGTCAATACATAAAAAATTCTCTAAAGCATGATGAACATTCATTAGTTGGAGTGCTGACCCTTTGCTTTAAAAATAAAAGTAGTCTTAGATATAGTTTGTGTAATTTTCAAGGTAAAGAGCTGCAAGATTTTCTGAGCATCCTGCAGAACTAGCTATTCTCTAACTGTCACACCTGCTTCTTGATTTGCACAAAAAGGCAGGAGCCTTCATAAATTTTTGTCTGAAAATGAGAATTTTGGGTAACTTATTGTTATATACGTATACTGTCAGTAAACAGTTTTTTGTAAGATTTAATTATTGTGCTGGAAACCTGATGTTTGGAAATATGAAATGTTTTTGTGCTGACCTGCCAATGAACAAAACATAGTCATAAAAAACAAACAAACATTAAAAACTCAATCGCAAACATCATACTTAAAAAATAGGGTGTCTAAGGCTCTTGCACAGTAGTGTATATACAAATATATAATGTCATACTGTAGAATATTGACCATGTTCCCCCGGTAATGAATATGAAGTGATGCCCCTAGTATTTATCAATGTAGACCAAAATATCTGTTAGGTTCAAGCGATTTATTTACCACGAACCAGACAGGACACAGCACGTGCATTGTATCAAAAGTAGGGAAGAGTTGTCTCCAAATAGTTTTCTGGCTATAAAACTTTGAAATTTACTAGAGCGCAGTTGGGGGTTGCTCAGAGCACTTTAACCACGAAGGCGGAGGAAGGGAAGGTGCTACTCACTCACCCCGCCGCCACACATTTTCCCTGCTGGTTCAGGAATCGAGCCAGCAACCTTCAGCTCCCAAAGTTGCTTCTCTAACCACCAGGCCATGGATGCATCACACAGTGCTGTAAAACGTGGCGGAATACATATTTTACCGAATCCCTCTCTTGCTTTAATATAGCACGTCCAGTGTAGTGTTTTTCTAGCAATCCTTCCATACAATGCTCAATTATTCACATCTCTTGAAATGGTGCACTTTCGCTTCACTCCCAGACACACTACTTTGCAATAAGTGACTATTGGCCTCACAGTGCTTTTCCCTCACAATACTCTGCCTTGATTTCCGGACAGGTTGTGAACTGGTGCTTGGGTACTGAGGTGCTGTTTCTGTTTCCTCAGTATTTATTCAACAGTGCTGGATGTGCAGCCTTTACGATAAAGTTCATACTGCATTCTCATAAGTAATGAGCGATATTGTAAGACATATTGATTTGTTACTCAGATAAATCTCTTCTATCTCATGGGGGTTGAATACTTTTGCAAGACACTTCATGTGTACATTTAGCTTTACATTTGAGATGTTCCTTGATGATGCCGGCCGTGTCTCTCACTGTCTGTGGAGAGAGGAATGTAAAAGAACCATTGCTGATTTTCGTCAAGAGTAGCTGCATAGCCGTCAGCACGTTTCTGTCCTGCGATGGCCTGGCGAGCTGTCCAGGGTGTACTCTGCCCTCGCCCAGAGTCGGCTGAGATGGGCGCTAGCCTTCCCCCGACCCTAATTAGGATTAAGCGGTTCAGAAAATGAATAAATGAATGAATGTTCCTTGATGATTAAAAAATGTGCACTCAATGCTTAGGGGATGATTATACTAGAGGGGCGATAAAAAAGCAACTGACGTGAATTGATTTGTTCTTGCGTTTTTCCTTTTTTTTTTGCAAATTTCAAAATTCGCGTCAAAATGTTTTATGACTCCCCATGCAAGCGGATATTTTGCGGCTTAAATACATATATATTGCTCGACAATTTGCAACAGATTTGCAAGCAATTTGAAAAAAAAAAATAAAATCTCCTGTCATAAATCAGTCGCATTTTGTTTGCTTTTTGTTCTCAAGGCATTTGCTTTTAATTTGCGTGTTACTAGTGTGAACAAAACGTGAATAAAATATAAAATACAAGATACACTGAACACAGCACGTGTCCAACTTTCACATGGAAGTCTCCAACTTGTCGCTTTTCATTGTAAGCAAAACACAAATAATTTGCGAGCAAAATAATAACTGCCACGGGTGTCGCGAGACCAAAGTTGAGTGCATAAGTGATCATGCACATGGTTAGGAAATCAGTCGAACCATGTAAAAAGCAGTGAGAACCTGGCATGGACATAGTAAGAACGTATTATAAAGTTGAAATCTACATATCGGTCCATTTTGACCACGCCCCCACTACGGTCATTAAAATTTCCAGGAAGCAGTGCAGTCTTCGATTGGGGACTTAATAGGACCATCTGTACATCTCCACATTAATGTTGTTGACCCCTGCTGACATGCTGTCGAGAGCATGTTTACATCAACAGAATGAATAGCTGTCACTTTGGAGAGGTTGTGGGTGCTAGTTTGGTTGGAGTAATTCAGAATCTCCTTGGTCTTTAGGGTTTACTCTTCTGACTGGTGCATAAAATCCAAAAAATATCCAGTGAGTACCATGCCTCCTGTTGATGCTGAGAGGTCAGAGGAGAATGGCCAGGCTGGTTTGAGCTGACAGGAAGGTTTCTCAAAAGCAACCGGGGTGAGCCGAAAAACCATCTTAGAATGCGTAACACATCAAACCCAGAGGCAGATGGGCTGGAACACTGGCTGAGGCTGCGGTGATTCGGGACAGTACACCAGCTTGTTTTGTTTCGTTGTTCTCCTGATCCTGTTTATCTTCAAAACACTTACAATGCAAAATGTTTACTTTTACTTTAATCCAATGAAATCGCAGCATCATTACTGTAAACTGAGCACTGCCTCGTGTAATTTTTGGATGCAATTAATTTGCTGGAACACATTTAAACAGCCTTCACTAAAAGTCAACCCCGTACTTTGATGAGTTCTACATGAAACTGATTAAATTTTAATGGATATCACTCTTGTTTTACAGTCAGGCTTGAAAGATAAACTGCTGCAATTCCTCAGGATAGTTGTGCAGATGGAAGTAATACACCCATGTAAACATTTGTGTCATTCCATGTCATTAAATCTCACTGGAATACAATTCATCAAGTGCTTTTCGACAAGGTGCACGACTATCAACCTGGGAATGCCAGCTTCGAATCTACGATGATGCTGCAGCCATCCTCGACGGGGAGTCCATGAGATCTAAATTGGCCGAGATCTCACAGGAGGGAGAGAGAGCTCACGCTCACCTCCCTGTCACTCACAGTGATCGCCGGCCGAGCTCACCGGCTCGTTCAAAGTGGCGGATGGCGCAGATGGTGTGTTAGGCTGCTCCCAAATGCGTACGTTCGTAAAAATGCGGGTGGCAGTGGTGTGTGTCATGAAGGGGGCACGTGCTGGTCGGTGGTGGTTGTATGTGGTGGGGACTAAATAAGGAAAGGAAAATGGGGGACCTCAACCAAAAGATAAATAAATAAATAAATAAGTTGCCTTTAGGCCCTTTTCACAAGCTGTATTTAACCGATATACGTTTGTGCGAGGTGATTAGTACTTCCGCCTCACAGCAAGAAGGTCCTGGGTTCGAGTCCTGCACACGGCGTGTGCGTTACTATGTGGAGGTGCACGTTCTCCGTGTGCTTGAGTAGGTTTTTTCTGGGTACTCTGGTTTCCTGTGTAAGTGTGAATGGCTGTGTGTGTTGGCCCTGTAATGGTCTGGCAAAATGTTCAGGGCGTACCCTGGCTTTGCCCAGTGTCGGCTGAAATAGGCTCCAGCCTTCCTAGGTTATATCCTATAACCCTAGTTATATCATGCGGTCAGGTGCGGTCTGTAAGTCAAAGCGGACTTTGTTCATTCCAAAGTGATTTGATTCTTGCGAGACCAAAAAAAGTATCCTCGCATGATATTCCTTTAACACTCACTTGATGTATGACTACAAGATGTATGTTACATGGTGTTTGATAGCCATGAGGTCCCATGGGTTTAATGTAGGACAGACAGAGAAAAGAAAACCGTACAATTCTGAGCATATCAGATGAAACAAAAAGCGATAAAAAAAAGACATGTCTGCCAGAACACCGCTTTAAAGCTGCACAGGGATTCACACAGCACACCGAGGAAATGGGCCTGATTTCGAGCCTTAAAAATAAGACGAAACATTGTTAAAACGCCACGACAAGATTCGTCACACAACAGGTGAGCTCCATACACCGCCCACAGGTGTCCTAGTGTGTGTTTTATTGATTTATTTATTTGTAAACCTGTTGTATACCTGTCGTGTGACTTGTGTAGCCCGGGCTTTAGCATGACTAGTTTTTCTGTGATTCAATTCTAATTGGATTCATAATGTGTGTCTGCGTTTTCTTCCCAGACCTCAATCTACATGAAAAAGAAGGCTAGAATCTGTTTTCTTTGCCTGATGTGGTGTCATTAGTGTAATTAATAATATGGGAGATTCTGCTGTCACTTTCTTCTCCAGTGCCAATTCCACAGAGTTTAAATAATCCATTCTATTTCGGGAAATGGGAGCATGCTCTAAATTAGAGTGCAGGAAATGATTTAGCATGAGCTGCTATGAATTATGGGAAGACCAGGCTTATATAAACTTTTAAAAGGATGCAATTTTTTAAATGAGTTCATGGGGTGAGTCACAATTTAGGTGAAAGTTTGTGTCTGCCCCATATAACACAGGTGTAATACCGCATATTTGTGGTGAAGCAAGGGGTTATATACGTCTCCCGAGTAAATTTTTTTAGTGTTTATAGTGTTTCTTAAGTGTTTATTGGGGGAAAAAAAGAGGATTGTAATACTACAGGGAATCCATAATGAGCAAAGTCTTCCCTGCGCACATGCTTGAGTTGGTTTCCTCTGCGTACTCCGGTTTCCTCCCACAGTCCCAAGACATGTCCATTAGGCTAACTGGCTGTTCCGAATTGCCCCCTCGGTATGAGTGAGGGTATTGATTGATTGTGTGTGTTGCTCTGCAATAGTCTGGGAAGCTGTTCAGGGTGTACCACACATTCCCCCATTGTCAGCTGAGATAGGCTTCAGACTTCCTGCAATCCTAGAAGGCGGGATTAAGCGGTTCGGCAAATGAGTATGTGAGTGAGTGATGTGTGATTGAGAGAGGGAGTAAATTGTCAAACTGTGAAGCAGAAAAAAAAAAATAAAAAATAAACAAAAAATTTAAGGAATTGCTGGATTCCTGGAAAATTACAAAATTAGTCATTCCATACCACAGCTTGATAATACTGGGCCTTGAACCCATGACCTTTGGACTAGAAAGCCAGGGCCTTAAACATCTGTGCCACGATTGCCCTTCAGCCTGTTACAGCTGACTCGAGGTGAAGGTGAGGTACACCCTTAACAGCACAGCAGTCCATTGAAGGAACAACACACACACACACACACACACACACAATCATTTACACACATGCTCACACCTAGGGCCAATCTGGAACAGCCAGTTAGCCTGATATGCATGGCGTAGGACTGTGGGAGGAAGTCAGAGTAACTGGAGAAAACCCATGCAAGCATATGCATCTGATATGAAACTGGACACAGAAAAGTCCCTCACCGAGTCCAGGAAGCCTCGAACCCAAGATCTTCATGCTGTTTAGGCGGACACAAGAACCACTACGCTACCGTGCGGCCTCATGCGCCGAAAGTTCCTCCTTCCCTTTAATGATTAATTAACATTTCCTTACATGAAGCGTAACCACATCAGTGTGTGTTCGCCCTCACATTCCCATAATTCATGAAGGAGTTATAACTAAACAAATGGTAACGTATCATAAAATGCACGGTAACATACATGTGTTGAATTACTGTCCATCCGACCGTCTGAGCTGTGCTGTTAGAGAAAACCAGCCAGATGCAGAAATTTAACAACGCCTGTTTATAAAGCTTATTATTCTTTATACGTTCATTTCTAAGAAAACGTCTGAAGTTAATCACATCAAGCAAAGAGGTGTTTTTGGAGTGCTTCACTTATGTTAGCCTCAAGATAAAATACTGATGCCAGATAAAAATTCTTGAGTCAAATTTTACTGATGCAGTTTCTGATCCTGCAGGCTTTCATCCCATACTTCCCTTATTCTCTTTCTTCTAAATGATGACTTCTCTCTAGACCTCTAGGCATCGCAAAACAAATTCTGTCTCGCTGTACAGCAGAACATATGACTCATGAAAGTTTTAGTACCCAAAGCAGCCTCTGTGTAAATGGTCCGTTTCAGATGGGCGAAGAGGTTGTTGTTACATATTTTAGTAAACATGTAAAGCGCGTAAGAAACTCGGACTACTGCAGACTTCTGAATGTAATGAGATGCATGAAGTGACAAAATTCAGTATGAAGCTACTTGTGCCTTCACAGGACGCCAGTACATCCTTCTTCCAAAATATCTTCACTATAATGGTGTTTGTTTTAAAATCGTAGTTCAACCCTTATATGGATGTTCAGCTGGGTTTAGAAGAAGCCATTATATAAAATTTACATAATCGTCATATTTAAAAAGTACATTTAGTGAGTGTCACAGATTGCAGGGAGAGATAGGATCGATACAAATCTCAGGATGAAGTCCTAAGTTTACGCATAAGACCCAAATGAAACAGGTTCAGATCAGCTTAATACGCAGGCAGAGGTCCACTGGTCAGCTCTTGCAAATGTTCTGTATTGTACATCATGAAAAGGAAAATCAGTCAACTGGTACACAACAAGAACGAACAAAAATTCCAATTGAAAACCAATGAGTGTCGGCAATTTTCAAAGGTAAGGTGATGTAATACAATGGCAAGCCCAGCATTTTTTCCGGGTGTTGCAGGCATCTCATTCTAACTTGTTTGTATTTACAAAAATACAATTAAGTTCATCTGAAAAATGTTGAAACGGTTGAAAACATTTTTCAGTTAAAAAAAGTTCACAAGAATTACCAACTCAGATTTTTTTTTCTTATTTTTGGAAATATATCTCAACTTTCCTGTAAATAGAGTTCGCACAACATTTATTCCTTCATTCATTTTCTGAACCACTTATTCCTAATTAGGGTCGCGGGGAGGCTGGCGCCCATCTCAGCCGACTCTGGGCG
>JBCNYG010000024.1:19503786-19514539 GCA_039654305.1 Porochilus rendahli
TATATATACGGTATGTGGGAAAATAAACGGACCATAGTTTCATCTCGACAAGCTTCGTGGTTGCCCACTCATCAGGGGATTTCCACAAAACAGGCTTGTCGGGATAAAACTGTACTGTGTTTATTTTTCCCACATACCATATATTTATCTCTACTTTGCTGTATCGAGCACTGTTCTATGGAAACTTGTCATTGGAGGGGTGTTTTTCACTTTATCAATTTAGATTATTTTGCTTAGGTCACTTAAATAAAATCCAAGAAAAAAAATCTATTTAGATCACAGGTTGTAAGTCCATTAAATAAAAAAAACACTGTATATATTATACCACATATAGAGCAACATCCAACACCAAATGCTGTGAAAATGGTGGATGTTTTTCACCCCTTCATTTTGTACTATTTCAATAAGATAGATGTTGCTGGCAGATGAAGCATTTTACTTGTTTTTCTTCAACCTGTTCAAAAAGATATCATCCCGCATACCAGGTTCGTCTTGAGCTCCCTCCACTTCATCAATGTTAATGTCTTCATACTCATCCAAATGAAGAATGAAAGAGAACATACTGACGGGGTTTATAAAACAAATACAACAAAAAAGTTGACAAATTGTATAAAACTTGTTAATGACAGCTATTTTCAAGGTTGTTGATGGCCTCTGGATATTTGTGTCTGCACTGTATTAGCCACATAAAATGTTGCTGACAATTCTTATGTGAGCAAATAGATCATCTATAATGGATGAAACAATGAAATGCGAATACAAGAATCACCTGCTGCTGTAGACTGTGCTTGCAGGCAAACCATGTTTAATTGTACTATTAGTGTGAGATACTATTTCTAATAATCTGTCCTGGGAATTGTCCAAAAAAGCAACTGATAGACTCCTGGATTTTTTATGGGTTATGTAAAAATCTATTAGTGTGTGTAATGGGTACTAAAAAGAAATTAATTCATACTAGTAGCAGTTACTGTAATTTATCCAGTGTCTAAAATTTAGAGGACATTGTTATGTTGCAGGTTTTTATGTTACAGTTTAAACTTTAGAAATCTGTAGGTAAAGCATTATACTGCATTTGATAAAAATAAATAAAAATAACAAAAATAAACTGGTTTGGCCATTTATAGCGTAGGTGCTACAGCACATTAGCATTAACACTGGTCTGCTAACTGGACATATTTAAATGTTCAAAACATGTAGTTCATTGCAAAGTATATATATTCACTGATATGTTTAATGCGTAACATGTTTATTAGTGAGTTATAGGGACTTGGGTTATTACCACCAACAAACAACCACCAAGAAGCTTATCAAATTAAAAGTTAAGTTTGAAAGTAAAATTTGTCTGAAATTAAACAGTATTTAAAAATCTTTGTGAATGTCTTAGATTGCTCATAATGTAAATTATAATCACATGAATATGTAACCCTTGTTGAGCTAATAATATACAATTTATTGCAGTACTTCAAAGTACTTTTGCTGGCATGAGTGGAAAAAGAAAAAGCTCAAAACGGCTCCAGGATTGAACCTTATACATCTAGAGTCACAAAGTTTCATACTACAGTTTATCCACCTTTTGTCTGCTTCAGTGATAATAAATGAATCCTTTCCTTAACTCTTAAGGAAGCAGTGAGACAAGCAAAGCCTTTGTGCTCCTTGACGTCTAAGGAAAAAAAAAAAAGAAAATCCGCACAATCCCCTGAACTAATAAAATGCACCTTTCAGAAAGAAAATTGGTGATTTGATGGATAAGAAACAATAATTTATAAATTCAATAAAATCAGTGTGGGGTTTTATTTTGTTTGTTTGTTTGTTTGTTTGTTTGTTTGTTTGTTTGTTTGGATCCGAGCATAATAAAGCCGGCAGGAAGTAACAGTCCTGCGTGGAAACAGGTACCTGATGGAAGACCTGAAATGTTTTAATGGAGGAAGAGAAGAACATTTATATTAAATATCTAAAATAATCTGAAGGTGTGGGTGGTAGTTGGTAATTAATAGGCCACAACTGGATCATGGGTCTCACTAGCAATTCTTAATGACACATTCGTAGGTCTACATTTCAGAATGATAATGATGGCTTTTTAAATTTATGATCATATCATCATGTACATATTTTCAAAATCACAAACCTTTTTTATCAGTTCTTAAAATACACCCTGAGGTATTGAAAAGAATAGTTATTATTTTAAAGCTATCAAAAAGACATAATTGAAAATCAAGTCTGGGAAATTCTTCTTCTGGGAGAAATTAGGGACTAATTATAGATAATGGAAACAACACTTTTTTAAAAGTCTCCCGTGATTTTTACCCTAATTAATTGGTAGCCAGCTGCCACTCACCAATATTGCCTCCATGTCACATGACCACCACCAACCAGACGGGGGCAAGACCAAGCACTATCGTCCCTCGTATGCATGAGTTCGCAGATGCCTATAATTGGCTGGTGAATGCTTTAAGTGACAGGAAAGTGAGTGTATGCTATTACCCACTATCCCATGGGAGCTTGGCCAATTAGCTCCCATAGACTCCCAGCCACGGATGGCTGCAACCTTTATTTGAATTTGCGATCGCCAGGATAATAGTCACTCGCCTGATGTGCCACTAGGGAGCCCAAAAACAACACATTTAAGAGGTTTGATGCATGAAAAATCTGTCCTCAAGTTTTAGTTTATGTTATTAGCAAGTGTGGAACTTCTTTGCTACGGAAGCATATCAATATGTGGGGTACTTCAAAAAATTGAGTCGTGATGTAGCTCACAAGGGCTGAGTACAGAATTAACTGCTATCGGGTACAGGTGGGTACAGGTGTACAAAACCGGAGCTGTCCAAGACTCCGTAGCCGCAAATGGTTGGCTAGCCAGCAAAAAACAGTGGGGTACAAAGGACACATGTGTTGTTTGTATTAATTTTTCTGATATTTTTCCCCTTTTTATAGTCTATTCTTTTATTATCTAAGATGATGCTCCTGAAATGATGATAAGCATAATGCGCACATATGAATTCCTATTTCAGGATGGCCAGCATGACTCACAGCAGACGCAGCACATCTCTCACTCACTCATTAGACGATCTAGGGTCATGGGGAGGCCGGAGCCTGTCTCAGTTAACACTGGGTGAAGGTCGGGTGAACAATCCACCAGTCCATAACATGGCTTATACATATGACCATTCACACTCGCACCTAGCAGCAATTTGGAACAGCTATTATTATACAGCCTAATGTGCATGTCTTTGGACTGTGGGATGATCCAGAGGGCATACAAGACCCAGAACCTTCTTGCCGTGAGACGGACATGCTATCCGCTACACCACCATGCCGCCCAGTATAATGATCTAATATTTATGATCTAATTGACTGCAACTATTTAAAAGAAATATTATTTTTTTTTCACATATAAAGACATTTAGTTCATAGATTAAGTGTAGGCGTAGTATTCATTTTCTCCAGTAACATACAAGTACCTAACCACTGGGGATAGGAAAGATGAAGGGGGTGAGGGGTTGTTGGTGAGTGGTATTATAATAACACGACCAGCTTCAAGGTTACCAAAAATGCCATCAGAGCAAAAGGAAAGGCTCGATCGCTCCCTCACTCACATATAGAGAAAACCACTGACGTGATGAGTCTGCAATTTCTGAGGCATCTACATCAAGTCTTATATAGATATTGTGGGGGGTTTTTTGTTTGTTTTTTAATCTCAATTACAAAATCAATATTGGAGTCATGGTGGGAGAAACTGACATAAAAAAGAATGAAGAAGTTAGCATTTCACAGATTTTCATAATATCTTTATCTCCTCTCTCTCTCTCTCTCTCTCTCTCTCTCACTCACTCTCTCGCTCTCTCTCACACACACACACACACACACACGAACACACAGGTGTACATCTTGTCCTTCCATCTTTTTGGGCCAGGACATTCATGGACAATGTATTCCTGGGACGCATACCCTAACCTCAACCACCACAACGAAATGCATAAAACCAAACTTAACCCTAATCCTAACCTAAGCCTAATTCTAACCTCAACCCTAAAATAAGTCGTAACCTTAAATTAGCCATTTGAAGAAGTGAAGACCAGCAAATTGCCCCCAATGTCCCCAATTCCCCAAATTGCGAGTTTATTACATATTCTGGTCAAGTACACGGACACAATTCGGTTTTGAATCTTGCAGACTTTAGGAGTTTAAATCAGGATCAAAATCTGATTGAGTCAGAATCTGAGTTTAGTCTGATACTAGGTCTGATTCTGATCCTAAGCAGACGCTAAATAAAAAAACACTGCCAATGTAAATATTGGCAGCGCTTTTAAAATGAAGTCACTCAGTCTGAAAACCACCCAACGTGTCTGAGAAAAGTGTTGAATGAAAGCAGTTTGTATCTGGACCATGTTTGTATTGGCAAGTGGGGATCGTCTCGTTCTCAAGTGCAGGCTGTAGGGCCACTTCCTCACAAGACTCTGAGTGGAAAGAAAAAACGGAAGAGATTAATTAGTTCTCAGCTTCGATAACGAGAATAGCATTCTTTGCCTTTTTCCCAATGTGCAACTCTTTTGTGCTGCCTTGATTGAGCTGCCAGCTGGGGTTGCTCTGAATAATCATCAGCCTCTAGCAGCGGGTTTATCAGACCTGACCTGCCTCGGGAACACATTTATTTGTTATTGTGAAAGCTGTCAGGTGCACCATGGTGTCTTCCTGCAAAGTTGGGCTTCACACATACTATTTTTTCCCAGATTAATTTGGAACAAAAACAACATTTAATCACAGCTCTGGTTTTTCGCCCTTAAAGCTGAACACAGCAAAGATTGTCACTGGTTGATAGAGTGAAAGCTTCATTGGAATGGTTCACATCCTGTTCCTTGAAAAAGCACACCTATAGGGCACCAAATGTAGCCCGAGCTTCTAAGTCTTACTCATACAGAATTTAATTCTGAATCGATATCTGGGTTTAAATAATATCATTACATTGTTCTTGTACCATTCATATGCCTGGACTCATGTTAATCGAATAGTAGTAATGAATCAATAAATGCGGAAAAAAATTTGGAACAGCCAATTAGCCTAATGTGCACATCTTTGGACTGTGCGGGGAAACCAGAGTACCCTGAGGAAACCACACAAGCATGTGAAGTACATGCAAACTCCACATAGAAATGCTTAGTCAGGCCTGGGAGTCAAACCCAGGCCCTTCTTGCTGTGAGATGGATATGCTAACCACTATGCCGCCATGGTGCCATGCACCACATCAAATAATCAATATTGTGCCTGTTTTGCCTGTTTACTGACATAAACAGGTTGTATGGCTTAGATTCAGTAGCACTGACAAAAGGAGACGAGGTGGAGTAGCAAAGTAAAGCAGCAGAGATGCAGATGTTGTGATTTTTTTTCTGCGAGTTACAAAAATAGAAAGCAGTCAAAACGTATATGTTTGAGGGACGCTACAGATAGGAGTGTTTTGTAATGGCTTGAGAGAGGTCGGGTTGAGATGATTTGGGCATGTGCAAAGAGGGCATAAAGAGTATATTGGAAGAGGAACGTTAAGGATTCAACTGCCTGGTACGAGGGGAAGAGGAAGGCCAAAGAGGGGGTTAATGTATGTGGTGAGGACAGAACAAGGAAGAGAAGGATCACTGACTGGGGCGAGCCATGACAGAAGCAACTGAACAAAAAAGAAGCGTGCATTACACATTATATTTGATTGTTTTTTGACATCACAACCTTGGTAGCAGGGCTCTGACAGGTGTGGGGAAGAAGCTGTTGCAGAACTATGTAGTGTGAGTAATGCTTGGGAACCTCCTGCCTAATGGCAGAGGGTCATGCAGTCCGTATGAGGGGTGACAGAGGTCTTTTGCAATGGCAGACTCTATGCAGACCCCTATTATTTTCTCAGATGACCTCACTATGATTTGCAGGGACTTGCAAGTGTTGTGCAGTTGCTCAACCACAAATTGACGCAGCCAGCTATGATGCCCTGGTGCGAATGGACCAGATGAGGTCCTCAACAGTGTGTACACCAAGAGACCCCCGATGCCTGTGGAGGGGGTGTCTGTGCTCAGCATGATGGTGCCTAATGTTCTGCTGCCAATGTGCACCGTCTGTGGTCTCTTAGTCAGGAAATCTATAATCTATTTGCAGAGCAAGTTGTCAAGGCACCGCAGAGAGAGTTTACTCACCATTTGCTGGGGGATGATAGTGTTAAATGCTGAGCTTAAGTCGATGAACAGCATATGTGTCCTCTGTGTCCAAGTGGGATAGGACAGAGTGCAGAGTGTAGAAGATGGCATCAGCAGAGGAGCAGTTGGGGCAGTATGTAAATTGCAGGGCTCCAATGAAGTGAGAAGGGTGGTTGAATGTGTCTCATGACCAGACACTCATGGCACTTTATCATGATGGGAGTAAATGCTACAGTGCAGTAGTCATTGTGACATGCATCATTGACCTCCACAGCACCGGTATGATGATGGTCTTTTTGAAGCTCACAGGGAGTACAGTCTGGTTTGGAAAGATGTAAACGATCAGATGTTAAAGATACATCATCACATGTCACAGGTCAGCACATTCCCTGAGCCCTCTTCTATCTGGTACCGTTTGCTGTCCGGCCCTGGACTCTGACTCTGGATATCTTCGTCCTCTTTCGTCCTCAAAGTGCCTGCAAATCAGGGGTGGCCATGGACTTGAATGCCTGCATGTTGTTCAGAACTTCAGACAGTACACAAAAGTTGTTTACTGCGTCAGGGAGGTGAATGTCAGTGTTGTTGGCATACGGCATGCCTTTGTAATCTGTTAGGGCCTAGATGCCCTGCCACATGCATCTGGGATAATTAGTATTACAGGAGTGGCTGCTGATCTTTTGTGCATACTAGTGTTTAGCTTTCCTGACGGACTTGATGACCTGAATGGCCCATACTTTCCCAGTTTGAAGGCAGTGTATGTTGCTGTAAGCAAGACATGTACCACTGCTGTCAACCATGGCCTCTGATTGCCACGTGTGATTGTTGTTTTTCAACAGTTGCATCCTTGATGCAATTCCCTAGGTAACCAGTCACAGAGCCTGTTTATTCGTCTTGGTAGGTTTAATGAATTAATGACATTTTGACACTCTGACAATAAACAAATGAAAACATGGCTTATGTTTTGTACATTTTTCTTTTTTACACTCATCAAATATAAAGTGTAGGAGAACATTTATGTTATGTTTATGTTTACTTTTTTCACCTCAAATCTTGATATGAATAACTTACCTAAATGTCTAATTGCACATTCATACTGCTTCATACTGAGTCTTCCATTCAAACACGTCCCAAATGCATCCTATTGGATTAAACTCTGGTAACTTGGAAGACCGTTTAAGTACATTGATTCCCCTCTAAATTTTATATAAACAATTTGAGAAAATGTGTGCTTTGTGATATCCTACATTATGATGCTGGAGGAAGCCATTTGACTTTGGGTAAATCGTGGTGAAGAAAGGATGCAGCAGTAATATTCAGATAAATTGCAGTGGAGGGAAACTGCTTCATTAAAGTTAAAACCCACAATGTGCTCCATGAATGCACTCCCCACCCTATTGCATCACCATCTTGAAGTGTTGACACAAGGCACCCTGAGGTCAAGAAATCATGACCGTACCATATGCATATCACAGCATATCACAGTTTAATCAGTCCAGACAACATTCTTCCAACTGTTCAGGTTCACTAAGCTCAAGCCCACAGTTGCCTCAGACTCCTGTTTTATTTTTTATTTATTTATTTTTTTTGGATTATAGAAATGAACCCTGATGTTTTGTTCTCCTAGTGCGGTTTGATGTGTTGTGCATTTTGAGATGCTCTGCTCATCACATTTGAAAAGAGTGCTCTCATTAAATATTAGCTGTACCTAGGTACATTTGTCTGTCATGTATATATAAAAAGGGTGGCATGGTGGCGTAGCATGTCAGCGGTTATAGGTTTGAGTCCCGGGCTCAGGTGTTTCTGTGGAGCTTGCATGGGTTTTCTTTGGCTACATTAGGCATGTATTTCACTGTCCCAAGTTGCCCCTAGGTGTGTTGGCCATATAATTCTCTGGTAAGCTGTTCAGGGTGTACCCCGCCTTCGGCCAGTGCCGACTGAGAGAGGCTACAACCCCTACAACCCTAGTAGGATTAAACAGTTCAGCAAATGATTGAGTCAGTGTCTACATGAAGTAGCAAACATGTTTGATGTTAATATCATAAGATACAGTTTTACCCGATTGCATTTTAATTTGATATTAAATTAAAGGATTAAATAATTGATATGCTGTCTAAAATGATCTAGGCAAAGACTAAAACTAGACTATTCTGATTTTGGTTCCAGTTCGGCATAATTATTTTGTGATGCAGAAAATTGCATTTTTTTTCTTTCATATATGAATTTTGGTAATAAATTATTTGATCAGCATTTCTTTTAAGGGTGGAACAGGACAACTGTGGATATTCAGGGTGAGTGTCACCACTGATTGGAGCAATCAATAGTGCTACAACTGACCCCTGTTACAGGTGACCCCTCCCTCATCCACACACTAATTTAATTTAACGCTGGCTATAATAAGACTTCATCTACAGGACACTGAAGAAAAAGCCTTTTTATTTTACACCTTCTTGTTTTACTTCGTTGTGTAATTCATAATGTTCAATAATGATCCTATTGACATCAAGAAAAAGCTTTCCTGGGCTCGCCATTATATGTACATTGATCAGCAATTTGTTTGTACGAAACATGCGTACAGTGAAAGCGCAACGCGTATACTGACGACATATACGACATCAACGACATCATCTATTGATAAAAGGGTTTGCTACCTATACCCAATTTTAATATCACAACACTTATTTACCGAAACACTTAATCTTACTTGGGTCACAGGGAGGCTGGAGCCTATCTCAGCCGACACTGACCAAAGGCAAGATACACCCTGGACAGCTCTCCAAACCACTGCAGATCAACACACACACACACACACACACACACACACACACACGCACATACACATCTAGTGGGAATTTGGAACAACCAGTAATCCTAATTTGCATATATTTGGACTGGGGGAGGAAACTGGAGAACCTGGAGGAAACCTACACATGTATAAAAAGAACATTAACGCTACACAGAAATGCCCAAGCCCAGGTCTCAAACTCAGCACCTTCTTGCTGTGAGATGCTGCCCCGTGCAAAAACTGTCTATTGATATTTTAAACAGTCTATTACCTTAATAATGCTATATATTACTTAACTTATTAATATATGCTACTTAAACCTAATTTTAATTCTAATTTTCCTGGTCCTAGATCCTGTTCTGCATTAGTTTTGATTAGCTCCTCGTGGCTTGTTTTGTTTATCTGCTTTTCGTTTCTCGTGGACTTATGTTTCACCAACTACAGCCTTGTCTCCAGGAGTCTGAACATAATAATGTGCTGGAGAAGACTTTGTGGAGTGGTTCAATTTTCCTAACATCATTCGAAGATGACAGTGTACAATGGAAACATAGTTTGTGATGTTGCTTATGTTTGTTGAAACATTGCCATGGTAATTAATCAAGGCTAAAGGCAGTTCATCAAAAATATTAGTGTAGGACTTTTTTTACACTGGCCAGATAATATATTTAATATGCTAGACTCTGCACTGTTTCTTGGACCCTCTAAATGTAGGCAGGTTTGTGATATTGACCATGTTGACTGCTTTGTACAAGAGGTCAGCTTTTTCTGTACAACCACCTAATCTTTTGTCCTTAATCAGGTGTTCAGATGGATTTTGTACAAGCTTGTGAAACTCCATTCCAATTCCTACACAAAGAAAACATACTGTATACCAGTGATTTTAAACCACCGTGAGAGATGGTCAGGTGTGCCGTGGGAAATTATGCAATTAGCGTTGGCCATTGTCGAGCGTCTGTGCTGTTGTGCCTGGCAGAGTAATGTTATACTCTTCCATGTCAGAGGGAGGCAGTAGGGAGCGTAATTGCCGTAATTATTCTTAGAGACGAGAGAATTAGTGATGTATGGAGCCCCTAAAGGGACACGGAGGGGGAGTTTCTTTTTAGCACGAGAAACTATCACGCGTGCACTAGTTACCTGCGGTTTCTCGTGCGTAGTAGAAACTTTTCATGTAATTTTTCTCCCCTTGTCCCTTCAGGGGCTCCATAGTGATGCATGCAGGTTTTCGTAAAGAAATAAAGTGCAAACTCTGAGCTGGGCCCTGGACAAAATTCTGACCCAGATGAGGTCCATACTATGAGTTGGTGGTCAAAAGAAAGCAAAGACAGTGAGCTCGAGGCGATACAGTGAAAGGCTTTACTTTCACCGGGGATGTGACGACACCGACTCCGCTGTGCTCGGTGTGTCGCGA
Organism: Porochilus rendahli; assembly: GCA_039654305.1. Classification (NCBI taxonomy): domain Eukaryota; kingdom Metazoa; phylum Chordata; class Actinopteri; order Siluriformes; family Plotosidae; genus Porochilus; species Porochilus rendahli. The sequence continues at coordinate 19,514,144 of JBCNYG010000024.1, forward strand.
GAAGTCCAACAACGCCCCGGTGCCGAGCAAGCTTAAACCCAATCTCCACACGAAGCACCCATTACTTCAAAACATGCCGATGGACTATTTTGTTCTCCTGCGTGGACACACAGAGCTTCGTGTGTTCATCTAAACAGGCCCAGGTTTCACACTGAGGGAGTTTACTCTATATTGTGATTACACACAAACTGTATTAAGCTATATGACATATACTAAAACTGTTAAATCAATGCACGCATTTCAAAGCCTTCATGTTTGTTATAATATGATTTGCAATGAAAATGTTTGCATTATTATTATTATTATGAGACAACTTTTGGAACCGGGCGGCACGGTGGCGTAGTGGTTAGCACGTCCGCCTCACAGCAAGAAGGTCCTGGGTTCGATTCCCAGCTC
>JBCNYG010000024.1:19544576-19559096 GCA_039654305.1 Porochilus rendahli
TGTGTGTGTGTGTGTGTGTGTGTGTGTGTGTGTGTGTGTGTGTGTGTGTGTGTGTGTGTGTGTGTGTGCGCGCACATAGAGCTTATTTTCCTCTTCATTCTCTGGAAAAGCGCAACACCTGCTACTGTTGATGCATCTGATGGTGGTGTGTTTGTGAGTGTGTGTGTGTGTGTGTGTGTGTGTGTGTGTCTGAGAATGAAAAGGTCAGGTGAAGTTATGAGGGAATGTCAGCTGCCCATCTCTCAGTTTGATTTTCTCATAACCTCAAGAAATAAACATCAAATGCTTGAGGCGGACACACTCACACTCTCACACCCACACACTACCCTCCTCCCTCCCCCACACAAATATAAATGTCTGCCATCTGAGTCACTAGACTCTGATCTGAAGTGAGAGAGGTTTTTAGTGTGTGTCTGTGTGTTGTTGACTTTTGATGATTTTTTTTTTTTGTGGTTTATATAAATGAACAGACAGACAAACAGCACATTGTGGAACAAATATGCTGCATGATGACATTCTCAGCACCACATTCTCGTACAGTGTGCTCATGTAATGGAATGATTGCAATGTTGTTAATGTTTTGCAGTGGACAAGGCAAAGTCCTGACTTTTAACCCATCAACATACCAATTTGGAAGCTGCTCGGTCTGGAGAAATGGACTAAAATCTCTTCAGGTCAATGTGCAGGACTGATCAACTGTTACCCCATTTCCTTCAGTTAGTTAGTTATTACTACAGAAGGGGATCTGAACACAATACTGTATGCAATATTGGTTCATTTCCCTTAATATATAAATGGACAAGTGTAATGATTTTGTTTTAATCTCTGATTAAAATCTGATGATGTTTTGAATCATATTTATGCTGATTTATAGTAATTTCTACTTGGATACATGGATGGATGGATAGAAGAAAGGATGGATGGATGGACGGAAGAAAGGATGGATGGATACATGGATGGATGGATGGAAGAAAGGATGGATGGATGGACGGAAGAAAGGCTGGATGGATACATGGATGGATGGATGGAAGAAAGGATGGATGGATGGACGGAAGAAAGGATGGATGGATGGACGGAAGAAAGAATGGATGAATGGATGGATGGATGGATGGATGGAAGGTTTTCCCAGACGACCTAATATTTTTCACACATACAACACGTTCAGCCATCACACATGTCAGTGCAAGCATAGTTACATTCAAACACAGAGAGGGGATAATTGGAAAAGTGTGGATAAAAGTGGTGGCATGATAAGTTTGGCAAAGTGGAAAGAAGGTAAACAGCTATGAGAATCCCAGCAAACATATTGCATTCAGTATGTCTGTTTGAGGTGCAAATCAGTTATGGAGCCATATTAACATAGCCACAGATCTACAAAGGTCTCCAGATGTTCAAATATTGAACTGCACATCTACATCCTGTGTGTGTGTGTGTGTCTGTGTCTGTCTCAATCATCCCTCATTTGCTGAACTGTTTACTCCTAATTGGGTTGTGAGGAGGCTGGAACCTATCTCAGCCAACACTGAGCCGTATACACCCTGACCAGCTCACACTCACATCCACACTAAGGGACAATTTGGTCTTTAGACTGTGGGAGGAAAACAGAGTACAACATGCACAGAAGCACCCTTGCCAGGCCTGGGACTCGAACCCAGGACCTTCTTGCTGTTAGGCTGATGTGCCAACCCCCCAGGCCAACTACATAATTTTCCTAGATTTTAGGCTAATTTTATTTTTAGGCTAATTAAGTTAATTTCATTTACAAAAACCATGATGAAGAATGTTCATCAACAAGTTTGGTGACTAGACTACTGCAACTCACTCCTGGCATTTCTACCTTTGATCGCAATTCGACCTCTGCAGCTGATCCAGACTGCAGCTGCATGGCTTGTTTTCAACCTTCCGAAATTTTCCCACACCACTTCCCCTCTACGATCTCTTCATTGGCTTCTTGTAGCTGCTCGCATTAAATTTAAAACACTAATGCTTGCCTACAAAGCCAAAAATGGGCCTAAACCCTCCTCACACCCTGCACTGCACCGCGCTCTCTCAGATCTTCTAGCACTGCTCGACTGGTCCCTCCTTCTACCAAGGGTCAAGGGAGAAATACATATAAACTCTTCTCTGTTCTGGCTCCAAGGTGGTGGAATGAACTTCCTCTGGATGTTCAGACATCTGAATCACTGGGTATCTTCAAACGACGGTTAAAATCCTACCTTTTTCGGCAGTACTTAGACTAGCACTATGTTTGGTTTGGTTTTTTGTACACACACACACACACACACAAATAAAAAAATTAAAATTACCCTGCACACAACACCTATTCACTGAGTTTTTACCTGATGGTATACTTATTCTGTGTGCTGAAAAACCAGTTTAAGAATATATTCACTGATAATGACTTTAAAGCACTTTGGAAAAGAGTGTCTGCTAAATGCTGTAAATGTAAATGTAAGTTTTCTTTTTTCTTATGAATGAGGCAAGACATTGATGAGCCAATCTTCAGTGAGTTGAATTTAATTTATTTTATGTATCAAAATTAAGTTTTTGTTAATGAATGGATGACATGTTCTAAAATTGAAGAGGAACTTTTGATTTGATCATAAACTTTTTTTACTCTGCCAGTTAAAGCTCTGAACACAGTCACTCTCGAGTTCTCAAAATGCTGGAAAGTGAAACCCATAGAGAAAAAGTTTGCCTAGAGTATTACTATAAATAGAACAGTGCCTCCTTCTTGGCCAATTAGGGGAAGGTGATGTATTATATAGCTTTAAATTGGAGGGTTAGACTCGTTTAAAGCTGAGTATTTAAATGCTGAAATCTGAGTTTCTGTTAAACAAAGTATATTAATTCCCAGGTTAGTTGTAGTTTCATTTACAGTAAGCACTTTAGATGTAAGAGATTTGATATCTAGTCCTACCATCAGATCAAATGTTCTATGCATTTGGTATGATCCAATTTTATATTACTTAGATGGATACACTAAACTTTCTGAGATGTTCCATCACAGTCTTAGTATGGTGGAACCTGGGTGATACCTTAAGATAGCTAGCAGACAGTCAGTATAGCCTCTTTTTCTTCTGCTGCCAAACCCCCTGCTCTGGACTGTCTGTGATTAACTTGTCAGGAAAGATAGGGTACACCCGGAATTCCCATTCACACTAGCACTCACACATGGGGCAATTTGGAACAGCCAGATAACCTCATGTGCATGACTTTGGACTGTGGGATGAAACCAGAGTACCCAGAGAAAACCCATGCAAGCACGGGGAGAGCATGCAAACTCTACTCAGAAATGCCTGAGCACAGGACTTGAACCCAGGGCCTTTTTGCTGGGAGGCAGACGTGCTAACCACCGTGCCACCCTTAAAAACCAAATTTCGAAATCAAATTGATAATAAAAGTAATACTTATGGCATAGGAAACCAGGCAAGATTATAAAACTAAAAACAATTCAAAGAAAAGGTACTAATTACTTGGCAAAGTTAGACATGGGTATGCTAATCTCTAATGCCTCACGAAGACTGTTTCTGACATCCTAAAATGTGCAAGCAGTGATGGAGTTCCTAATGTAGAACAGGTGTGTGCAATCAGCGGAATCATCCAGCGAGAGTGTGTGCTCATAATGCGTACTGGGAGTTGCAGTGTCGAGTCCCCATGCCATGAAGAACCTTGGAAAACCGGGTGTTTTCCAGAAGTGACGGTGATACACAGTGGAATGCAGACATTATCATGCCACTAAGGACTGTGGGAGGGTGAAGTTCTGTGAAACTCAGAAGTGTAGACTTGTCGAGGTATAGCAAGGTGAGCCAGTGAAAGATCATGACAGATGGCATATCCACACAGAGTGACTCATTGCTCTTCAACACACACTTTTATGTCAGTGCAGTGAATCCCTAGCTTAAACTTGAAAATGATTTCCCATGGAAAAACTAGAGTTCTGGTGTTAGCTTGAAATTTCTTCTGTTTCAAAGGTTATATAACACTTGAATTCAAAGGCAAAATGAAATATTGTTAACAAGAAAAAGAAGTCCTTCAAGGTAAAATTTTTTGGCACTGATTGTGTATGTCATTCATCAAATGCCACCCTGTTCTGGATCAGTAACTGATGGGAGGAAAATGAGAACCTCTTAATGGCTTTGCTCATCACATTAATGAGAGAAAAATTAGGCATGATAAAGAAAGATTATCTTTAATTGGATAGAGACAAAATGGTATGTCACCTCTTTGGTACAAGTTAACATTTGTTTACAAAACATGGCCTTGTTACTTTGAGGTTATATTATAATACTAAGAGAGAGATAAAGAGAGAGAATAAAATGCACTACCCTAGTTTATCTCTCTTGGAATTACATCTGCAATCTCTAGTTCTAATTCGATCAGATTTTTTTTTCACAACTCATAAAGTATTATTGTAAATAGGACCCTAAAACTATTTAATCAATATTTACACTGTTATTTCATATACTTTTAAGTGTTAATTCAAATACTTGCCTTTTTTTGCACTTATACTGATTGGAACTCTCCATAGTCTTATCATAGTCAATATATTTCATGTTTTACATTCAATTCTAATTTCACAGCTTGAGGGTCAAATGCCAGGCTTGATAGGGCAGATGAAAAAAAGTGAGGGCACAAGAGAGTGAAGAAAGAAATGATCTGAAACTTGTGTGCAATTATTAAAATTTTATGAGAACTATAAGGAATTGTAAAGGAGAATGCACAACAGCAAAATCAAAAAGAGGAAAAGACAAACAAGACTTAAATTCCACACAGTTTGCTACATAAATTTTATAATATTTCTTTTAAGTAAATATTGTTGTTTACTTTAAACAACTGGTAATATTTTGATATATTTGATCAGTGACTAATACTTACAACAGAGCCTGTAGCAACCTAATACAGAATGAATTATAGACGAAGCAGTTTCAAGTGGTTTAAAAAATTGCTTGATTCTTTTTTTCCCTTTTTAAGCTCAGGATATCTACTATATCTAGTGGTTGCAATGGTGGGTCCATGGTTAAGACTCTTGGTTATTGATAAGAATACCAGGTTTCAAGCTCCAGGCCCGTTAAACTGCCACTGTTGGGCCCCTAAACAAGGAACTTTACCATAATCTGCTCCGTTGCCAAAATAAGATAAAATGCAAGTTGTTTTGGGTAAGAGCATCTGCCAGATGCTGTAATTGTGTATCTGCATGGTGACGTGCTAGTTAGTACGTATGTCTGCCTCACAGCAAGGTCCTGGGTTCGAATCCTGGGCTCCACGTGGACCTTTCTGAGTGGAGTTTACATGCTCTCCTCATGCTTGTTTGGGTTTCCTCTGGGTACTCCAGTTTGCTCCCACAGTAGAAAAAAATCCAAACAAACAAACAAAAATCATGCACATTAGACTGATTGGTTGTTCCAAGTTGCCCCTAGATGTGAGTGTCAATGGTTGTGTGTGAGCGTTGGCCCTGTGAAGTACTGGCAAGCTGTTCAGGGTGGACCCAGCCCTTACCTAGAGACAGCTGAGAAGCTCCAGCCGTCCCTTGACCCAAGTAGGATTAAAAGTGTTTGCGAAATAAATTAAATAAATATTTAATAATGAAAATGATCAATACATTGAATATTGCTAGAATAATTTGAAAGTCAATAATATCCAATTCTTAAGTGCATTGTAGCTCTATCTGAAAATCCTTATTCTTTAGTCTATTATACCTTAGAAGGTCGAACCCCACATGACTGGATAGCTTTGTGACACTGTAAAATGACTAACTCTGCATCTGCCAAGCTCACATTGTCACATTATGACCAAAGAACATGTCATTTCCTGCTCCATCCATCATCTCCCACCAGTTCATTCTCAATTAATGCAATTAAAGGACAAAGGCAAACCGTTCACCCGTGACAGGGAGTAATTATGGCAGATAAACCATAGGGGTGCCAGGAAGAGATGTATCATCTCTGATTGAACAGGTCCCCAGTTTCCCATTTCTTGTGACAGGAATCATACATCTTAATGAGACACGGGGACAAAGAAGAAGTGCTAATCATTCGGTGTCAGAGATACAAGAAATCTCTCAACTATTCACGTTTTCATTATATATAGTTCACTTCTTTTACTGGAATTCTTGATTAAATTTGTTAATCATTTCACAATTCATTGATTTCACTACAAATGTGTAAACACACCTGAAGCTCTTTGCAAAAAACAATAAATGGTGTCCTTAAAAAAAAATAAATAAATAAATGAGCTGAGATATTCTGAACTAAAGTACATTTTGTCCCAAAAGTTGCTATTGTTATTGTTATTGTTTATATCGTGTGGCAAGAACAGTCAAATACCAGTTCTGGAACATATCTGATAAACCTGCTCACCGAATCAGTGTGCAGTATTCAGGTCAGGTGATGCAACATGGCTTTGAGTGAAGGCGGGATATACCCCGAACAGATTGCTAGACAATTGCACATTGGTGCAATTGGTGACACATACACAACCAGCTAGTGGTGGCCTGGTGGTAGGGTGTTGGCTTACTGATCTGAAAGGCCGGGGGTTCAAGTCCCACTAACTGGGTTATCAAAGGCCAGCTCTCTCCCTGATCATTGCTCCCTGACCAAGAGCAGGCCACTGGATTTCCATCAGCATGTTTATGCTCTGAAATGGTCAAGGGAGCGGTCCAGGATGCACTCGTCTCGGACAATTTGGAACAATTAACCTGTAAACTGGAAAAGTAAACTTGAAATTGGAGTACCTGGACACAAACACCCGAGCCAGGACACAAGCCCAGGACCATCTTACTGTGAGGCAGACGTGCTAACCACTACACCACCGTTCTACTGGATAAAAGGAGATTCACAACTATGGCTCAGTTGTTGTCATCATTGTATATAACACTGAAGGGTTCATTATATTGGGTTATTTATTTATTTATTTATTTATTTATTTATTTATTTATTTATTTATTTATTTATTTATTTATTTATTTATTTGGGAGGGAGGCTTAGGGAGGCCTGGGGCGAGGGGTGGGGGTTTAGTGGGGGCGTTTGGGGGGGTTGTTGGCTGAACAGATCAGCAGCATATATGGTGCTTACACAGACACAAACAACAATCCACACTCATATTCAAACCCCGTGGGTAATATAGAGTAGTCAGTTAACCTAATGTGCATGTCTTCGGACTGTTGAAGGAAACCAGAGCACCTGGAAGAGCACCTTTTAAAGCATGAGAAGAATATGAAAACTCTAAACAGATATGTTTTCACCACACCTGGGACATGAACCTAGAACCTTCTTGCTGTGAGGAAGATATACTTATTTAAAGTTCTAAAATATATCCATATCATATGAAAGCAAAATTCTATCATTTTTCATCATTCATTTAAGATATTTTCAAAATAAACAGTCACATTACTATGTTGCTACCATTTGTGCCGTAATCATTCAACTTGTACAATGGCAACAATGCAGTAATTCAGTATCCCGTGGCAATACCAATAATTATGTCAGGACTTTTCACCAATAAGAAATGAGAAAATTCTGATTAAGTAATAAGGTCATTATCCTTAGATAGCAAAGTATAAGAAGCAAAGATAGTTATTTTTTTTTATTTTATTTAATTTTTGTTTCCCTTTTACAGTTTCCATGATTGGCAATCATATGTCCATACCAGAAGTAAGAAATATTCCGTTTGGTGTAGTGTTCAGAGCTTCACATTGTTGTTAAGCTGAAAAAGTGTAGTACTCAACTTTCTAGTCTGACCGAGAGACTGTGCTATATGTTTATACACAATCGAGTCACTGGGTTCTAGTAACTGCATCTCATCCTGACACCATGTGATCTAAAAATAAAAATAAACACTGTTTTATGCTCTTTGAACTAAAATCACATCAGATAACATTATCTGAGCACTAGGTCTTCCTTGCTTTAATCAGTAAGAGAAAAAAAATAATGCTACAGCAGAAAAGCTAGCCTCCGGAGCTTTTCATTTATCGCCATAGAAATCTATTCATTGTGAAAGGCTACATTTAGAGAAGCTGTATTTGGAGCAGGGAGATTCTCCTGCGATTCAAGAGGACAGACAGATAGGACAGCCTCGCTGGACCAGACATTCATTCTTCTCTCTGTCTCTTTCTCTTCCTGTCCTTCTCTCTCCCAGATGCTCAGGAGAGCCCAGAGAGCTGTGCCAAACTGTTAGTGAAAGAAAGAAGCACTCAGCCAGCGAGCCAGCCGCAGGATAAAAATCTACTTTAATGCGTCTCCTTGTGCAGGCTGGCCCTTTAAGGCATGTAGACTCTTTTCTTAAATGTATGGCTCGAGGTAATGTCCTGAGATATTTTTATCCCGTTAACGCGCAGTTTTTCAGGGGTATCTAATGAAACAGAAATGCACAAGTTGTGGATAAAATATTCATTTTAGAATTCACTTTTACTGTGACACTTCCATCCATATATTTCACATTAAATAATAATAAATGTAGGTAGCTGTAGGCTGCTCTGTATGCTCTGCCAACATCTGCTCTATCTTAGTAAAAATTAATGGTGTTCTTGTACTATCTCAACCTTTTTATAAAAAAAAAATAAATTTTTTACATTCAATTCTTCCTATCCAATTCAATCCTTATTTATTTATAAAGTACTTAAAAAACAACACCAAGTGTAAAAAAGTTGTGCAGAAAACTAAAACATAAAAAAAATCCAATTAATACATATAAAAACAATAGACAAATAAGTACAGAAATAAGAAATCATGAAACTAAAATAGATAAAAACCCTCAGCTCTGGGAGAAGAAATGTGTTTTAAGATAAGACTTAAAACGGACATGAAGGGGCCTGTCTCATGTACAAGGGCAAGCCATTTCACCATTCTTACTCATTTCTCATGGTTAGGGCAAGCATGGACATGGAACATGAGAACACTGAACATGAGGCAGGAATACACCATGGATGAAACACCGGCCAATTGGAACGCACAATTCAACACACATTCACAACTATGGGGAATTTAGCACAGCCAGCCCAGCTGCCAGCATGCTCAATGGTAGGTGGGAGGAAACCATAAAACAATGAAGTACCCACAGTAACCCAAGTTCAAAATCATATCAGGAACATGTTTTCATACTAACTTCATACTAATCAATGTTTTCATAATAACTTTCATACCACAATATATCATTTAATGCTAAATATTATTTTTTTTGTTTTCCAATTTCACACCGATGTGTGCTTTAAATCATGTTAAATCATTTGAGCCAAAATTATACAAGCTTCCATAAAAATGCATTGAACTACATCAGGTATTTCATTCAGATCTAATTCTGAAGGAAATGGCATCATAATTAATTTATTTCAGTTCAGTTATATTTGTAGAGCACTTTTTACCATGGACAGCTGTTCAGGGTGTTCCCAGGGTTGGGCTGCTATGGGCTTCCCTACAACCCTAATAATGGATAAAGTGGTTTACTTGAAGTTCTCATAGAGAAGCGAAGCGCTGTGAGGGGCAGTTAATCCAATTCTATAGAGTCCTTCCTATAATTATCCCGCGCATGAGCTATCACATTTGTTGAGGTGCCCATGGAATTCTGGGAGGGCTACCAAGCCCAACCACAGTGGCTCTCTCAACAGCTCAACCTTCCTATATTCGTGCTGCGCATGCGCTACCACATGAACCGAGTCACCCATGGATTTTTTTAGGAAGGCTACCAAGCCCAACCAAATATTGGCTTTAGCATCCAGGCGGGTAAAGCACAATTAGTGTTACTGTTCCGCTCACTTCACTCACTTCAATTAAATAAAAATTAGGAGCCGTGTGCAAAAAAGAACTATTAAAAATTTGTAGATTCTTCGTCATGATAATTTTATTTTTTACATAAAATCAATATTATAACAAATAATTGTAACTGAACAGAGCTAAAAATATAACAACAAATGTACCTTTCTTTAAATTAAACACTGTTAATTATAAGTGCTGTATATTTAAAGAAAGTTATAGATAGATATTCCTTGTGGGGACCAGTTAAACACCCTAATAAGGTAAAAAAAAATGTCAAATATTTCTAGCCTTGTGGGGTCAATAATCCCTGTCAAGATATGAATACATACACACACAGACTCAGACACACACACATGAATATTGCTCTTTCACAATGATAACAGTTACTAAGATTAGTGTCACAAGTACAGTACTTCTCTCATTATGTAAAAAACTTCCATGCACAGAGCTTCATACAAATTGACTTTCAGTTTATCTGGGCGGCACTTTTATATTATTACTTTATGCTATTAACTCCATAAAAATAGAACCAGGTCCTTTTCTTTTTTTAATTGATTTATTATATACATATATATTCTTCTTTTTCAGATCACGGCCATGCACATGGTGAGCTCACAGGGAGTTTTGAAGCTGCTTTAAAATATTGGGGAATATAGGGAATCTACATACTATGAAAGGGATTGAGTAATTTAATACCACCAAAGCAACATATGAAATAAATAAATAAATAAATAAAGTAGTAGCTTTGATATCATAACAACTTGTTATCAAATAAATGGTTTCTTCCTTTAGAAAGAGAACACTCATTCATTCAAGAATGTTTCTTTATTTTTTGCTTAAAGCTCCTCATAAAATAATCAGCACACTTAAAAATTCCACATTTGATTTGACATTTTATTTCACAGTTTGCATTGCACATGCCTCAAATGATGCTCTTTAATTAAAAAAACGTGTAACTCAAGTGTTAAAAAAGAATAGCTGGGTATAAGCAGTTTTCCTAATTTCTCAGTCAGTAGGCTAGAGGAATGTACGTTATTTATTATGTGCATAACACTTTGACATATCACATATTCAACAACACAGTTATCTGTGATCATTTGTATTTGCCAGTTAGCCTTTGCTATGGGTCATAAAGAGGAAGCATAGGGGAAATTAGCATGCAGAATGCATTTCTGCATGAAAAAAAGCAGGATGGTGGAGCAGGTTGAGTATAATACCAAAACTCCAATCATTTCAATCATTTGTTTTTGGGATAAGAAGAAAACAAGAAAATGGTTGTGTCTTTCCAAAAAAAATGTATTCAAATACACGATTCAGGCATAAGATGGACAAGTGTAACTCAGATTGGGGTCAAAAACAGCAGGAGGAAAAGCAAAGGAGAAATAAGTGGTTAGATGGATAACAATTGTTGGTGGCTTGTGCTGTTACAGTGATGAAAAAGGTCAGCTATAGCCCTTCACTGTATTATTGGCAGCCATTGTAAAGATTAGTAAAAATGGTTAGAAATCCACTTTATGGTAAAGTAGCATCATATCACACTGAAAAAACAAACAAACAAGAGAAATCCGACTCCAACCCCTTTGCACCTGAACCCCCGAAATCCACTGAGCACCTTTGGGATGAACTGGAATGCATATTGCACCCTATGCCTTTTTACCCAATGTCTATTCCTATCTTTACTCATGCTCTTCTTGCAAAATGAACACAAATTCCTCCAGCCACACCAGTGAAAAAGCATCCCAAAAGAGAGAAGATGAGTATAATGGCAAAAGGAGGATTAACCTCCTGAGTTGTTTAGCAAGCATATATGGGTTTAGTATCCACAAACTGTTGGCCATATAGTGTAATTACGACCAATGTTGTACACTCTAATATGTTGTTGGACCATATTTATCCTTCATTCCAGCACATAATCTTAATGGCATGATACAGACAAACTTAAACTGATAATGAGAAAATTAACCCACTTCATAAAGTCTTCTTCAGCACATCCCAAAGACTTTTAACAGGGTTAATATTAGTATGTGAAAATGATTCCTCATGCTCCCTGAACCACTTTCTCATTGTTTGAGTCCCCGTTTTATATTAATGTAATTAGGGAAGAAAAAGTCCATCGATGGGATGACCAGTACATTCATGTCATCCGCTGACTTTATTTTTTTTGCCACATAATGTTGCTGAGCCTCGACCTGACCAACTGAAGGAACAATGGCATGGTGATTACATGCTGTAATCAAGACTAAAGATAGTCTGACAAAATATTAGATTTGTGACCTTTTTGCCCATGGAATGTAGAAAGCTTGGAAGGAAGTAGCAGAACCCATTGGTACCACTGGTGAGTGTGCATAGCTTCATGTAAACCTCGAACGTGATTTTAACACTTATTACTGCATTTCATCATTGACAAGGACGTAACATCTGTCACAACACAACATCACAATACTGTGGAATTGACATCACTTTTGTCACACCAGAACAGTGGCGGAGCCAAGCACAAAAATGTACTACTTTATTTATTTAACAAAGAAGGCTGGAATAATAGCATTTTTGGTGGGCATGGACATATATGTTCATATTTTATAATATTGATTAGAAGTGTGTTTGTTTTCATGTTTTTCATTTGTTTAAATGCTATTTTCTCTTAAACTGTTTATTTATTTATTTATTCCTTCATTCAGTTTTTTTTAATACACAAACCTTTTCTTTACCTCCAGCATAAATCATAGGCGTGTTAAATTGAGATGAACAATAAACGTGTGCTGGCCTTGCAGTATGTGAGTATGACATGTCTGAGATAAAGAATAATAATAAATGGCTGTGTGGCAATAAGGTCTCTCTCTAAGGTAAAGACATCATTTAGAGGTAAACTGCAGATTGTCTGACAAGGCTCAACCGATAAAACTTTGTCCTCTTGTGTTTATGGGGAGTACATGAAGGACACACGCACAAACACACACACACACACACACACAAGTGCAGTTCACATTGACTGGACGGTGTGTACAAAATCTGAGCAATATCTAATCTTTTGTGATTTATTTAATCTCCAGTCAATTAAATATGTCGGTCCTGGCTGAGCTGCTGTCTTTAAAGTTGACACTGAAATCAATCATAGCTGCTGCTTATCACTTCTCCCCCACTTCAGCCCAAAAATGGCACAAAGATTTATATGACAGTGTTACCCAGCTATGTGCACAACTTTTAACACATTGCTAAACAGATGGCAGAAACCCATAACACTTATAAATTAGAATATGGTTGAATTATACCGCAGTGAAAGTGTTGATTCATTTCCTATAAGACTCATTTCCTATAAAAAAAAAAAAATAAATAAATTAAAAAATCCCGGTTTTGCATCAGAACTTTTTGAAAACCAAAATGCAGCATACATTTTTATTATTATTTTATTTTTATAGAGAAATTAGGTTACTGTCGAAGCCCAAAAGCTATTAAAGCTAAAGGTAGGTAAAGTGACTGAAGCTATACAATACACCCTAGATGAGCAGTCTTTTACATGTATATTTAACATGTATCAAACTCTGAACAACTGTCTACAACAGCAGCCTTGCCGTTCAAAAAACCTTTAGAAAATAGAAGTACTTCAAACCGATCCAAACCAATCTCAGCATCTAACAAGGAATCACCTTCTGTGTCGTCTTTACGTTGTCTGAGGCATTTTCCATGGTTTTGAGTGTGGTACTGCAACATTCACAAGGATTTGTATGACGGATGCTTCAGTGTAAAAAATGTGTTTTAAAGGAGAACATGTTAGTAATTTTGGAAGTCTTTTATGTCTTCAGTCATTAAGCTGTAAAATTAAGCATGGGAAAGTCTTATAATAATTTAAATTACAACATATTTGTTATAATATTTGCTTTATTTGGAAAATGTCTAACTTAAGGTGGCAACATTAGGTAACTCTGCTTCCCAATAAGCCAAACCACACCCTTTTCATGGATTATTTTCCTAGAACAGCACACCCCATCATGTTTTATTCCTTAGGTCACATTTATTCAAAGACAGATTAAATAATAATAAGTTTTAGCAGTCTGAACAAACACTCAAAAATTTACAAATAACAACAACACACAATGGACAGATTAAAAAATAATCAAAGTATTGCTCAGATAGTGATTTATGTACAACACTGGTTAAGTCATCTATTTATGAACAGTAAAATAAATCCATAGATCATACAATCATACACTAATTAACAGTTTCTATATAACATATAACCTATTAACACATAGACAAACGTCAAAATGGTTTCAGTAAGACAGTAAAAATGCACTACGTATACTGTTGCTTTGCAACATTGGTTCCTGACACTGTGTATTTAAGGACACTGATATAAACTGGTCATCTTTATAAAAATAGGAATATGCATAACTTTTAATAAAAGAACAAGACAGGGAAAATCTGGGTTTATACTAAGGGCTGCAGTATTTTATGGTTGTTAAAAAAATCCCTCAAAAATAACATTGCATTTGTTTATCAGCAAGAGAAGCTGTAGCTTTTTCCTCGAATCTCTGGACGTTCTCATGATATCACTGTCATGTGACCTCAGCATAGGTAATGGGACTCTGAAAACAAGATTAACAAAAAAGAATATTATTCACATCATCATTATAATAATAATACTAATACTAATACTGATAATAATAATAATAATAATAAGTACTTATTATAGTAATTATTATTATTATTATTATTATTATTATTATTAGTAGTAGTAGTAGTAGTAGTAGTAGTAGTAGTAGTATTGTTATCA
>JBCNYG010000024.1:19808905-19823168 GCA_039654305.1 Porochilus rendahli
TTGATGTTTATTATAAACTGTGGGGGCTGAGAGGTGTGTGTGTGTGTGTGTGTGTGTGTGTGTGTGTGTGTGTGTGTTTTCGGCTTTAAACAGCACCATTCTTCCTGCATTGGTTTACAAATCAATATATATATTTTTACACACCGCGCCCACGACACACACAAACAAACAAAGTTCCATGTACTATGGCTTTAAAATGCATCCAGCACCGTGTGTGAGCTTCGTATTTCTGTAACATGCACGCGCTCATTATTAATTTATCCCTCTTAGGAAATTATCCTGAATAATGCCATAACAGTCTTTCATCTTTTCTCTTGTCTGATTCCATGTGCTTTTGTTTTTTCTTTCCTTCTTCTTCCAACAGCTGATCCGTTACATCAACTAATCTCAAATGGACTTTAATAGGTCTATTAGTGTAGGGTTTCTTATTGCAGCCCTGCAAATGAGGCATAGTTCCTAAAATATACAGAGGAAAAAAAACAAAAGGAATCAAATAAATCAAGCCCATTCCCATTCATCCTCTTTCTTGTTGTTTTAATGAAATTCTGTTTTTTTTAAATCACCGGCCTTGCATGCACACTTCTTTTTAAAATGCAGAGAGAACAATTCGTCAGGTCATTTTTCGTGGGTTGCACAAGCAAGCGATTATCACTGTGTGTTCATGTTCATGGTGTTGGTTTATCTAGTTTGCTTTTTCCTTGGAATTTGTAAGCTGATGGGAGACTTCCGAATATCTGGTTACTTGAAAAAACAAGCAGACAAAAAAAACAAAATCGTAAAAAATGTTTTCTTAAGAAATGTCTGACACTGGATGAATATTAGCTACGTCCCATGCGTCCTCTTTAATCTGGTGTGTGTGTGTCTGTGTGTGTGTGTGTGTGTGTGTGTGTGTGTGTTTCCCCATGATTTCAGGTTTGTGTGATTTTGCCAAAATGCAACATCATCAGCAGAGGATGGCAGCTTTAGGGACGGACAAAGAGCTCAGCGACTTACTGGACTTCAGCGCGGTAAGACATTTGGATTCAGAGCCACTTTATAAAGCAAAACATACTGTGTTGTGTTTTATGTTTGTGGTTTTTGTTTTGTTTTGTTTTGTTTGTTTGTTTTTTGTGTGTGGTTTTTTTTGCATGTACCAGAGTATTTCATGGTGCACGTGCTGAATGAAGGGAATTTTTATAAACATGCACTTTATGAACTGATTGTAGTCTAGAGTGTTTAAAATTTGGAGAAAGTATCAGCATTGTTGTCATTTTGATCTTGAAGTGTTTTTGTGTAGAGAGATGTGATATTTCATTTAGGCATTTTGGTGTCTTATAGATGCGAAACAACGATTTGAAAGCGTTCCCAACATCAATGGTAGTGCATCCCACTTTTACACATTTTTTCATGCTTTATTCTTTCATTGACTTGTAAAATGTCGTGTTTTAGGGTTTTTTTTGTGGACATAGTAATGTCTTAGCAGGGATAGGTTTCACTTTTCTAAGCAGCGAAATCCTTAGCATTGTCCTGTTGCATATTGTAGTGTCAGATTAGGCAAATCAGACCTTTTCTTTAGAGCACAATAAAAGGCTCAGTGTTGTATTAACACCTACTGTGATGAATTAACTCCTGATTCTAAATTCAAATAAGTGATTTCTTGTTTCTAGCTGCAGACCATAAATAAACAGTGCAGTCTTTTAATATAATAGTAAGTGTAAATGTAAGGATTTAGGTTAAGTCAGCACTCTGAAACTTATTTTAAGTTAATTCAGCACTAGGAATTTATCAGGCTAAAATATTTGGAGCATCACTAACATGAATAAAGCTTCTTTGATAAACTAAAAGTCTAATAATAGTTTGTAATATTGATGTAGCAAGGAAATAAATAGCTAGGTCATATTTTAGCATGCATATATATATATATATATATACACACACACACACACACACACACACACACATACACACACACATATATATATATATATATGCTATACACTATACACAATGTATGATGCATATTTGGGTAAGAATAAAGGAAAGGAAGACAGGATGCTTTAGCGTCACAGGACGTAAAATGAATTAAACAAAAAAATGAAAAAATCATGATTGTTATTGGTAAACATTAGTCCAAGTAACTGTGCTGCATTCTCATTAACTGTGCTGCACATTACACTTTACATGCTGCTATGATGGAATAATTGAATTGTGGGAATAATAGGATTTATCAATTTGATCTGAAAACAAGGGTGATAATATTAATAGCATTTAGAGAATAAATACAGCAGCAGCTCTATGTTAGTGTTTTTAGATTATGGATGTATATGTGTACGTTGGACTAAATAAAGGCTGTTAACAGATCAATTGTTTTTTTCTCCTTGATTTGTAACATTTTCTCATAATTGTTTCTTTTATTTTTTTATTTTTATTTTTTAGATGTTTTCTCCTCCAGTTAGCAGTGGGAAAAATGGACCAACCTCACTGGGAAGTGGGCACTTCTCCGGCTCAAGTATGTTGTCGTAATCTCATTTGTGTCTCTGTTTCACACGCCAGGTCACGTGTGTGTGTTTTATGGGGTTGACATGTCCATTAACGTCGCTCTTTTGAAGTGCGTGTGCGTTTTATTAAGAGGCTGATATAACATCAAAGATTTTTTTAATGATATTTATATTTTATGTGTTGGTGTCATAAGAAGAAGGCGGCTGCTGAAGGTTATAACGGAGAGATAGAATAGCTGTGTGCCTACTGTGTGAATACATTAAAATCAGTGGGCCTGGTGCCACCTTGGACCTTTGGACGAGTGTGTGTGTGTGTGTGTGTGTGTGTGTATGTGTGTCGAATTGCAGCAGGTGTAATATGTCTTTGTAAAAAAAAAAATTGTGGCAAATGTAGTTTAAAAATATTTCTCTTACGTGCGGTTTAACTCAGCCCTAACGCTAATGCAGACTATTTTTGCATAGTGTATGTTTGTCACTTACATATGACTAGTTTTTTTTTTTTAAACAAATGTTGATTCCTTGCCAAAAAAAAGGAAGGAAGAAAGAAATGACCTTGACCCTGGACTAATTCCCTCTTCGACCCAGGAAGCAAAACCCAACGTGATGTTTTGAATACGCTCAGACGGTATTCTGTTTCCAGACAGACGTCACTAAATTAGTCATTTTAGCTCACGCCGACTCCAGTCCGGAGTTTGTCTTCTCAGTGTGTTGTGTCTACACAGATCGGTCAGTATTGTTTTGTTTTATGTTTTTTTCTGTATACACCCCCCCACCCCCCAATTTTCTTTTTTCCCAGACTAGTGTGTTATTTAGGGTTTTGGTAATTTGCATTTCCCCCCCTCCACCTCCCTCTGTGCCCCTGTGTTTTTCCCCATGAATTGTGTCGCGGTGTGTGTCTGTGTGTGAGTGTGTTATGGGGGTGGGGGGGTGTGTGGGGGGGTGTTGGCTTTGGACTCCACTACCCCTGTTGCCATGCAACTTGCAGTTGGCACGGAAATACGTGGAAATGTTTCATAAAAGTGCAAATCTGCCCCCATTAAAAAAGCAGGAAATATGCCACAAAAAGTAAATAAATACTACTGGGATATTATAACTTCATTTGTAATGTTTAAAGAAGATCTCAGAGGTCTAATTGCTCAAACCTTTTGCTAGTGGGTGATTCTTTTTATCCAGGGTCACAGAGGGGAGAAAAAAAAAGAAAGAGTGTGAGTAGGAGAGAGAGAGAAAGAGAGAGTACTTGATGCCAACCCTGCTCATTTCCCCGCGTTTTAGAGCATAGGCAGCTTAGGGTCCTTCATGGCACACTCTCAGTTTTGTCCCAGTTCACAGAGATGAAGGCTGAGTTTCACTTTTTATAATGACTTGCACAGTGTTGAATGTACTTATGATGGACAGATAAGATAAAATTATAAAGATGGGTGCAAGATAGATAAAATCCACGAGGACTCCAGGGAAGGATTGGGTATAGAGTGGGAAGCAACCAGACGCTTAATACTTCATATCTCTTCTCCTCCCACTATCCTGTTCCTCACAACCTCTCTTTGTATTCCTTTTGGGAAGCAGAATGATGACAAAAAAGAAGAGAAAGAGAGGGAGAAAAGAGATCCCTGCTTTAACTGTGTGTAGGATTAGGGAATTAAGGCATGTTAACCTGTAATAGTGATAGTATTAGCGTTATTTACACTGTAATGCAAGTAATTACCCCAGTAATAATAGCTAACATTTCAAGGTTTTTTGCTTGAGATCATTCTCATTATTTCTCATCAGGCTTCTTTGGTTATTGAGGGTAAAAATATCTTGGCAAGGAGTTGCTCTACATGTAAAAATGGACATTTGTGCCAGCTAGTCAAAGCCAAGAGCCATGATAGAATTGTTCTTCAGTGCCAATGACAGTGAATAGGAACTACCTCCACAAGCCTCACTGCCAGCTTTAAAAAAGTTTTACATTTGCTAAAATGTGTAGCATGTTAATCAGATCACATAAAAATATGGGAAAATACACTGCTTTATTAAACTATTTTTAATAAAACCCTTTTTTGGAGTTCATTTTGGCTTCAACATTTTCTTGATTGTTTAAACACATTGAATCTATTGTATGGTACCATACTAAACAAATTTTGATAAGTTCATTTGGACGCACAATTAAAAAAAAAATGAAATCTCAATTTGATTCAAGGAAATCATCAATTCTGCAGCATTTGTACTCACTGCATAAAAACAGAGTGCTGATATTAATTTTGACCAGTGACCATTGTTGTTGTACCACATGACCATGAAAGCAGCAAATTTTGGCTTACCGTAAGAAGTAAAAGGGGACGTTGCACAGCTGTGGGTGAATTTGAGAATCACCAAAACTCCTGTATAGAGTGGGAAGGAATAAATTTGGCTGAATGTCTAAAAGGAATAAATTGCCATGAGATTCAAACCCACAACCTTCTTGCTGTGAGGCAGCATTGCTAACCACTGCACCACTGTGCTGGCATCTGATTAATCATAATGATTAAATATGTTAGTATGCTTGTAGTGTAGGCCAGAGGCATAGAAAATAGAAAACACACACACACACACACACACACACACACACACACACACACACACACACACACACTATATAATTAATAAATAACACATGAAGTATATCTCAGTGCTGCTGTTAGGTCCAATCACTGGAGCTATATATTTGCCCTGAGAAAGGAGGTGTTTATGGTGAAAGAAAAGTAAGACTGTATAAAAGAGCCAAACTTGACTCGCAACTTCTGAAGGAGGGGGAACGAAGTGCTGCACAGAGCATACAATGTTGGAAACCATGTGCACTCAGATGAAAAGCTCCAGTTTTAAATACTAATCTAGTCTTCCTAGCCCAGCCTTTACAAGAAGAGACGTTAAGATAAATCACTGAGCACAGCTATTGCACAATGTATTGAATTGAGTTGCTACCCGTAAAAAAAAATATTAATAAATATCATTTAATTCCTAATTATTCCTAATAATAATGTACAAAGTAAAGCATATGAATGAATGAATAGGGTAGTGGTGGCTTTGTGGTTAAGGCGATGGGTTACTGATCCCGATGAAGGTTCAATTCCCACTATCACCTCCGTTGGGCCCTTGAGCAAGGTCCTTAACCCTCAATTACTCAGTTGTATAAAATGATCATTGGAAGTCGCTCTGGATAAGGGCATCTGCCGAATACTGTAAATGGAAATTAATGATCTCAGTGAGGTGCAGGTGAATCCACTGAATTTTTTTTAATTTCTTATGAAGATAGTAAAACAACTTGCTTTCTGAAGATTGTTTTTGCGTCCTAGGGTTTTATATAATGTAGAATTCTTGACAATACAGTCTTTTACTTCTTAAGGTACCTCCTTGAACTACAGCTGACAGACTGGCATGAAATGCCACGTTTCTATAATAGTGGTCAGTATTGTGGGCAAAAGCCCATAAAGATCCTCATGATAATCCTAAATTAAAAACAGACTTTTGTAATTTGTAGTTCCATAAAATAATGCCACCTTCTATGCATGATCTGTATTATATATAATCTTGCCAATTATATATAAATTCTGAAGTTTGAATGAGATTTATCTGTTTGCATTGGTGCACCAATTCAGAAGGTAAGTATTATTTAAGCACTGCGATTAAAGTGTGCAACAGACACAATTCGAGGAGGAAATCGGGTTACATAGGTTCTAACATCTTTGCAACTGTAAAATCAGATTTGTTAACCTCCTAACAGCCAGAGTAATACCCAATAGCCCTCATATGTGGACCTTACAAGGACATACACACAGTGTTGTTTGGAGAAAATATTATGTCCCCTTATGAGGACAATTGGCTCTCAAGAGGTTAATATTTAATTATTATTATTGACCCTATCCCTTTAATATTTGGAAACATGACCAATAAGTTTACATTGACATGGTAGTTCATAATTAGGAGATTCCGAGTCATAATTATGAGTAAGTAAATCATATCTATGTTATCATGTCATAGTTATGTGAGGCCAAGTTGAAATTATAACTTAATAAGTTACAAGTATGAATTAATAAGCCATGGTTATGAGGTGCTAAGTCATAATGTTGAGTTAGTAAGTCAAAATTGTCGGATTCTAAGTCATAATGTGGAGTTAGTAAGTCATAATTATGGGATTCTAAGTCATAATGTGGAGTTAGTAAGTCATGATTATGGGATGCTAAGTCATAGTCTGGAGTTAGTAAGTCATAATTATGGGATGTTAAGTGGTAATTATGAGTTAGTAAGTCATAATTATGGCTTAGTGTTTCATATTAATGACCTACCCAATCATTTGGAATTAAAATCACATAAGTATGATCACAGTCTGACTTTTAATTTTCTTCAGTGGTGGAAGTGGTCTTCCATAGTCTGCAGCAGCATAGCACAAGAGCACCTTCAAAACAAAAGCTCCAGTTTATTTACCTATTTTACATTTGAAAGCAGTTATAAAATGCCTGTTTGTTAAATGTTTAAAACAGCACCACTGTTTTCTGCACACTGCTGAGCAGGTTAGCCTTCCTGCTGAAGGTGAAAAGCACATCTGTCTGTTGGCAGTACCGCCACCACACAGCATAGATAATGTTGCAAAGAGGTCTTAATGAATATTGGTTTTAATTACCCATGTGCTTGTCTTATGATATTGTCTGTAGTATGTGAAATCTTGATGTTATTTGCGTTATAAGTACTCAGCATCATGTGACCTTGATTTTGTTCTGTCAAGGTCAGTTAGGATCAGATGGGATTATGCCATGTAAAAGCATTTACTGTATATGGTTTTCTGTCCGTCCATCATTGCATCTGTGGGTCTTCGTCACCTTGTTTCTCAGATTTGAACAATTTCAGTTTTAACATAGAGACAAATCTGTCTCTAGAACTTTGTGACCTTGGCCTTTGACCTTAACATGCAAACAAACACACAGGCCGACAAATGCCAGTGAAAGCAATACATCTGCCAATACTTTGTTTTGTAGTGGAGGTAATAAAGTCGAACTATCTGTACCAAATGAATAGCTACACATCGCAGTAGGGGTGAATCATATCATATTGCATAGCAGTTGCTTCAAAAATAGCTTGAATTCATTGGATTGTTAGCAGTGCGTTGAGATGCGTGTCAAAACACCTCAGGTGACAATTATCCAAAAACTGAACATAATAAAAATAAAAATAAAAGAAGTCTTTAGTATAAAGCAATTTCCATGAAAAAAAGACTTGTTTCCAAATACTACAAACCACTACTCCAAACAACCAAGTATGTAACGTTATTCAATATGTTTTCCCCTACAGACATACATTAAGGTATTTAAGCAGAATGTCATGATCCACTGTATTTCTTACAAACTTGTAAATGAGACACTGTGAGTAACTGTAGTGCAAACTAACACAGGTGAAAGACTTCAGAGTTATTTCTATTGTGCATCTGCTGTACATTATCAGTAGAGTCAGTGCATAAAAGCTGATCTGTGTATTCAGATATCTCTGTTGTTAAAATAATAGAGAAGCAGTGATGCTGTGAAGCAGACAGATTTTGTACGTCCTGCTTGGTTGGCTAAGTGTGAGTGTTGTATAACAGTTTTATAGTGGTTGTTGTGGTTTATACAGCGAAATGCCACAAATAGATGGTGGCACAAACCTTGAAAAAGCTTGCATGCCTTTGTTATGCTCAGTTTGCACTTGAAGAAGAATGGAAAGAAATAAAAACAATTTTGTGTGCATATTTCCCGCAGCTGATCAGAAGCCATATATATATATATGGCTTCTGATAAGCAGAAGGTGATTTATAGAAAATAAATAGTTTTAACATATTTGAAGTTTTAACATATTTGAAGTTATATTGTACTTGAAATTTTTGACAATACTGGAGGGCAGAAGTTAGAATATCTTGCAGGTAATGCAGTCTTGCTTGACAGAGCATTAGGCCTGTCTTTTACAATGCAGTCAGGGTTATTGTTTTGTTTTGTTTTTTAATGTGCTTCTACTGGAAGAAAAAAACTGTTCAGTTAAGCTCTTTGTGTCCCTCTCCCCAGGGTTACATCACTTCCTTGTGTATATCGGGATTCTGTGTCTGTTGACATTGTTGTTGCCTACAGCCTACTTCCCTGTAGTGTGTGTGTTATTCTCTGTTGAGGTTTCATAAGGCCACCTCAGACTGTTCGCGTGACCTGAAAGTGAAGTTAAAAAAGGTGTTTGTAAATGATGTGAACCTAAGGTTTGAGGACAAAGCATGACTTCATTACTAGTGTTTAGCTTCTGTGATAGGGTATGGGCCTGTTGTGTCATGCTGAAGTTTTACATCAATGAAAGTTGCTGAATTGCCAACTAAGATTCACTTCCAAGGAATTTATTCTGGCAGGCATTTACATAGACACATTGAGAAGGTTTTACCTTGTAGGAAGAAAAATAATCAGTGAGCTGTATTCTCACATACTGTTGAATGCAGTAGGATACAATAAAAAAAGTTAAATTTTAATTGTGAAGCTTACATTTCTGGACATTTAAACCAAATGAATATTTAAAAGCAAGAGATTCATATGTTTGTAACTAATGTACAGTATGTACAACTGCAGTTCATCAGTATTGTGAGTTTATCATCACATTAAAAAAATAACACCAATGGTATTCAATCTATACGTTGAACTTTTTGATTGTATTTTTATGCTTTATATGAATGTAGGGAAAGTTCTTGGTATTTATTATTGGCTTGCAACTGCCAACCTAATTTTCAAGGTGACCCATTCACACTGTTAAAATTACCTGCATGCTGTCAGAGTAATTAGAGTGAAAGTTTTTATTTAATACAGTTTAAACCACAGCCTATATATACACAAGTGATTGTTTAAAGCCTGAAACATTGGTTTGTGTTCAACTACAAAATATGTATGGCCTTAGCTGTAATTGTCACTTTAATATTGACTTTCATCTTAATCTTTTGGCAATTTCGTAACAGTACCATAAGTAAAACTACATCCAGCATTTTATTTTATATACAGAACAAGCTTCTGCCAAGATAATGTTTTAATAATAAAGTCTGATAAAGTTAAAACTTCAGTTGATGTCAGAAGTGTCTTTAAATGAGGATAATTTCTGGGCCTGGATGCCTGTAACTTCAGTCAGAAAGACCTCAGATCTCATTTTAGTTGAATCTGTTGGAGATGTTAGAAAGCACTCTCCAGCACTAACATCAAAACACCAAATAAAGTAATATGCTTTGAAACAATGGTGCTCTATCTCTCTAATAAAGTTCCTGAGAGGAGCTCGGAGCACAGTGACAACATGCAAACTCTACACAGAAACGCCCTCACTGAGCCCAGGACTCCATGCAGGCCCGGTTAATTTATCACCCCTCTGTAATTCCCAAACCACAACTGATTGCACAGAATCATGTGTTAGTGTTGAGAGAACCTGCTACTCATACAGACAGTCGGGTCCATTATTACTGCAGCGTTATTGGGATTTTGAACTCCAAATGGACACTTTCTTGCACCGTTCTGGCATATTGGAATAAATACAGTGTTATTTAGCTCTACTTTAGGTAATGCACACTGAATAGCAAAACTAGTTTTCTGTTAATATTTAGTTCATGTTTGCAGTCAACGCTTTTTTCAAGAATGTGGAAGTCTAATAAATTAAAAAAATATTTTACCTCATTATTTATACATAATGCTTTTAAAATGTTTATAAGAATCTTGTAGCATTTTACAGAAGGTCAGTTTATTTATCATCTCATGCATGTACACATATAAAACACAAGCAAATATTAAGTTTAAAAGATTATGGTACACCACAGAGGGCAATATTCATGTACACTCTATTCATGTATACTGCACAAACCAGTATAACGCTTTCCAAAGTCTGTAGCACTCCTAATGAGAATGAGCCCCCGAAATGAAATGAACATTACACGCAGTGATGCATACTTTTCACCTAAAACAGTTGGCCTATTACCACTTTCAGTCTTTTGTTTTTTTCCGAGATAATAATGATACTCAACTGTCAGTCACAGTATTCATCAGTGTGTTCTTTCCTTATAGCTCAGCTATTGTTGACTATAACAGACCGTTGCTGTGCAGAGCATCATTTGAGAAAGCAATAAAATTATTTTAAAATCATTAAAACCACTTCTGAATTAATAGTTATTGATTAGTGTTGCATGAAGCCATGTAATAAGTGGGACAATGTGTAATGAGCTGGTCATTTTATTTGTGTTTATTTGTGAGAATGACTCACAGTACTTTATCACTTAAATCTACAGTATATGTACTTCATTCTGATAATGCTACTTGAGCAGTTTGTCAAAAATCGGAGCCCTCATCGAAGATTAGTGTTCCTATGTAAATTGTTTTAATAAACTGCTGAAGCTTAACAATGATCTTATGAGCGCATTAGTAGTGTCCCTACTCAGTGTTTGAGTATTTTCAGTGATGCTGCATTTAATTTAGGTTTGTTTTTGAATAAGTATACTTTTATATAGAGTGATATACACTTATTATATACAGTTATACAGACGTAACATATATTTTACCACAACATATGTAGTAGTTATTGCTCCCTGCCATTCAGAAGCAAATGTCAATTATAAACTATCTCACATCCAGACTTCTTTCAGTGATGGATTATTCAGTTCTCCCTCTCTTCTTCGTTTTTCACCAGCACCTGTAATGTGCTGTCATAGTAATAGCACATTTGGTGGCGTTGGGAACTTCTTCCCTCCATGAGCTAAAAAGAATGTGCCACTTTTTTTTCCCCTTTTCTTTTTTTCCCACTCTCACACCTGCTCGCCTGCTCAAAGCTGCTCAGGAGGTGAAGGGTATCATAAAAAAAGTATAATTAGTCGTCTGAAAATAAAGACGCGCGAGTGTCAGCCCGGCTGGTAATTAAGCTCCGTAGGTGAGCGGCACACTTCGGGAAAAACAGGAACTTTTAATTAAAGTGGCTGACTTGTTTAGAGACCGTCAAGTGCAATGTGGCAATGACTGCCATAACTAAGCCATGACAGCAGCTAATGTTTGAGCGTGTATGAGTATTCATAGCTACACACACGTGTGCCTTACTTTGCGTTAGATTTGATTGCAAAGGCATTTAAACTCACTTTAGATAGAGAAGTTGGATATACTCTAAGTTTTTTAAGTTTTTTAGGTTTGGATTTACTTAAAAAAGAAGTCAGGAACCAGGTCTTTGATCATGATTTTCAGCGTCATAGGACTTTGAACATACACACAACAACTCATGATGGCGTCCATATTAGAGCGTGTGGATGTGCAAACAGTCGAATCCTGCAAGGAAAATTATTGCCTCTGCATTTTACCCATCCAAAGTGAGCACACACTCGGAGCAGTGAGCTGCCACATACTTTGGGGGCGCCCGGAGAGCAGTTGGCGGTTAGGTGAGCAGCTCGCCAGACCATTGCATGGTCAACACACACACACAACAATTCACACTCATATTCACATCCAGGGGGAATTTGAAGCAGCCTGTTATCCTGTTATATTCTGTAATATTATATATAATGTTCATGCCTTTGGTTTGAGGGAGGTAACCAGAGTACCTGGAGGAAACTCTTATAATTTATTCACCCACATAGTGATTGACTGTGGTCACTTCATACACTAACCACATGCAGACTGCTGCTTTAATCTACCATCCATATAGTGCAGTGTATAGCAGTTGGTCTCTTAGCACGTGGGGTTCAGATTGATTGATTTACAGTTTGCAGGTTGCTTTTGTAGTTTTTGTAAGATTATACTTTTTGTTCCTGCCTAGATTCAGATTACAACGCACAACATGTGTCTTGCAACACACAAGCAAGGAGGAAAAAACTAAACGAAAACTGCTATTTAAAGCTCTGTATATTAATCTTTATAATGAACATCTTCCGAGGCATCTGGGATTTATTTTGTAGTAAAATACCAAGTTGAGTTTAAAAGTCCATCGTCAAAATGTTGGTATGCTTTCATTTTGGCTAACAGCTTCCTTGCAGATAATCGTGCCTGCGGGAATTCGTCTCTGCTAAAGAGTGAGTGATGCAGCAGCACTTTAGTCCTTTAATCTGTTCAGCTCCCTCATCTGCTGATCTGTACACACTTCTCTTCTCATTTGATAATTTTCCAAATCTTCAACCTTCACACTGCTATTAGCATTTAATGGTTGACTTCTAATAGCTCACTAGCTAGCCTCCGTTGTCCTGTAACTCAGGTATAAGTTACTGGATTACTTCTGAACATAGCACTGACATTACTGTGAACACCAAAGCAATCTGTTTAATTATTTTTTTGTTTGTTGTGCACCATTCTGATTGTGCTAGCATTGGCTCTCTGTGGTGTAAGTGTATCATACAGCCAACTACCATTGCATGGGATTAATGAAAATACAGCTTCAACCAACAAATTAGCACCACAGTCTCTTAGAATGTTACAGGTATTCACTGTATTTAATGTGTTTCTGTAAAGAGTTTTACTGAGCAGTATTTTTATAAATATACTTTTGGTTTGGTTATCACGTCCACCTCACAGCAAGTAGGTCCTGGGCTTTGTGTGTGGAGTTTGCTTGTTCTCCCTGTGCTTGCGTGGGTTTCCTCCGGATACTCGGTTTTCTCCCACAGTCCAAAAACATGCACAGTAGGCTAATTGGCTGTTCCACTGGCTATGAGTGTGAGTGTAAGTGTGAACGGTTGTATGTGTGTTGGCCCTGCAATGGTCTGGCGAGCTGTTCAGTGCGTACCCCGCCCTCGCCCTAGACTCCAGCCTCCCCGTGACCCTAATTAGGATTAATTGCCTTAGAAAATGAATTATATTTTTGGTTTGGAGTACATATATTATTTAATTGTTATGTAATACGCCGTGTTCTATAATAATATGTTAGTGTGTGTATTTACTGTATTCATTCATTTTCCGAACCGCTTAGTCCTAATTAGGGTTGCGGGGAGGCTGGCACCCATCTCAGCCGACTTTGGGCGAGGGCGGGGTACACCCTCGACAGCTCGCCAGGCCAACGCAGGGCCAACAGTCACACAACCATTCGCACTCACACTCACACCTAGGGGTGATTTAGCCGATTAGCCTACTGTGCATGTTTTTGGACTGTGGGAGGAAACCGGAGTACCTGGATGAAACCCATGCAAGCACAGGGAAAACATGTAAACTCCACACAGAAATGCAGAGCTGGAAATAGAACCCAGGACCTTCTTGCTGTGAGGCGGACGTGCTAACCACTACTGTATTTTAATAAATATATTAGAAATCAGTGTCACCCACTTTTAACACCACGTCAGTTCTGTGGGCTTGAGATCCTATCATTACCAAATAAAGACGGCTGACTTCGTTTCTGGCTTCCACTGTGTGTCTCTTGACAGCTGGAACTTTCTGGGGTTGCATGTGGATGGATGTGTTTTTAGAGGGTGATAAGACCCACTTCTCTTTTACTGATATCGTTTCCAGTGGTGAAGTGGGGGATACAGTGGTCAGCTCGATAGGCCTGTATGGGTATAACAACTCGTTTAATGTTTGTGAATAATTTGTATTTCTCTGTGGGAGGGGAAACAATTTTTGAAATATATTTTTGTAATTAAATGCAATGACGTGTAAATGATTGATAGAAACTAGTTTTGAGATGAACACAGTTGACAAGGAAGATATAAGAGCATCTTGTGGTATCATAGTACCATGGTGAACAAAAAGGGTTAGCTTAAACCCCGAGTGTATGCTTCTACAGGGTGAATTTGTTGTGTGTGTGTGTGTGTGTGTGTGTGTGTGTGTTTGAGTAACTGTAAATTGAAAAGA
>JBCNYG010000024.1:19869506-19879506 GCA_039654305.1 Porochilus rendahli
TGTGTGTGTGTGTGTGTGTGTGCGTGTGTGTGTGTGTGTGTGTGTGTGTGTGTGTGTGTGTGTGTGTGTGTGTGTGAAAGAGAAAGAAGAGAGATGACTTTGATAATGCATAAATGTGTTTTCGAGGATCTGTGTGATATAGTGTGAGGAATATGAAAACGAAGTGCACACTGAACTCACCACAGCTTACTGTCAGTTTCTTTCCTCCATTCTTTCTTTTTTCTTTCTCAGTAAAGAGAGAGGGGTGTTTCCTCTAAAGGATGAGTGTAATATAAATAGCTTGCGTCTGTTTCTTTGTGACGGCAGAGATAAGTGCATTAATACATCTCTGTTTCATGTCGACCTGCCTTTAATTTCATCTACACGAGAGACATGGGCTCGTCTGTCACTGTAACTTTATTAGCTCCTGACAGAGACTGCAGTGTATCTCTCTCTCTGTCTCTCGCTCTCTCTTTCACTCACTCACACACACACACACACATGCACACACACACGTACACACAGAAATGGCTTTAACAAGTTGTCCATGCCTTTTAATTCAGCTCCGTAGTAGATGAGAAGTACTAAATATATTAACGCTGCACCTGCATAATGTTCACAGGTCCTCTCTCTCTCTCTCTCTCTCTCTCTCTCTCTCTCTTTCTTTCTCTTTCTCTCTCTTTCTCTCTCTCTCTCTCTCTCTCTCTCTCTCTCTCTGGTATGACATCTCATTCAACATTTACCTGCCCAACAGTCTAAGTTTTATTGGTACTTTACAGTTGGGCCTCTTTGCCTTTAACCATTTTATAAACATGAAAACAGCTTGGATTCTGATCAGTGTGGTAGCCATAACTTTTCTCAAGCGTGTGTGGTGTGTGTGGTTTGGCAAGTTTCCTGTCGTCATCATTTTCAACAAGGATTTAATGTATGAAACCTGAATGAGGCAGAAAGGGGGAAACATTTAATTCTTGAATGTGTTACAATTTCTCACTCATATGCCTAGCTTTTAGATAAGCCAAACGTTTAACAAAAATAAGAAAAAATGACACACATACACAGTGTTTGTTTAAATAAAACCAAATACGATCTATTCCGGTGTCAAACTCCAAATCCCATCTCACCAAATCCCAAAAGAGCTTTGAAAAGAATATGATTTTCATACATTATTTGTGTCAGCCATTACCATGAAACCTAATTCATCATCCTGCCACTAGGTCGCAGCAGCCTATTTCAAATAAACCGCTAGTCATTTATGACTGAAGAAAGCAAGCTAGCTAATCACTCTCAAGTGTTGTTAGAAAAGAAAAGTGAAAAAAGAAAAAGAGATCAAATACCTAAATTAATCATTTTTCCATGCAGGTTTCATCTCCCTGTTTTCATTTCAAGCCTTTTTTTGAAAAGGATGTTCAGTGATTATTCGGCCCTTGGTGACCTACAAATTGTGTGATTTGGCCCTCAGTAAAAATAAGTTTGACACCCCTGACTCATTAATCTTGGGCTGCCAAGTTGGTTTCAAAAAATGCAGCCAAGGTTCATTTATGGCAAATATTTAGCATTTCAGTCTGTTACCCTGTTGTCCAACATTCACATTGTTGCGTACAAATATCTGTCACGCAGCTGTGCAGTATTTTCATTATTTATATAAATAGCCTTTTTTCCCAGTGTCTTAGCTGTGTGTTAAACAAACTCATGTTTGTCAAAAATAAATGAATATGAGACATGTTACGTTAGCTATCCTGTTGATATGTAGAGTGTGGTGACTGTTTGAGATGGGTGCTAGACTGTTGGTATTATTCTTTTCCCATGCTCAATATTTTTTTTATGAACTTGGCATTAAGGCAGACTTATAACGAGCTACAGGTAAACATTTGAGTTAACGTTCAGGAGCGCCAAGCATTCGATTTAATATTTTCTTTATAGCAGAGCACCATACTCTAAGGAATTTGGTATAGCATTCATCTGATTGAACACCGTGCCTGTACTTCCATCCATATTTGTGTCCACATCCGTGGGAACTCTGTGGTGGTAGTTCGCATGCCGGTATATAACCGTTGTAATGTAATGAATGTCTGAGTGATGGTAACTTCTACTCCATCTTCCCCTCCAAACTGTTACATGTTTTAAGCTCTAAAACAAAATACACTTTTTTAACAGCATAAACAAAATTTGATGCGCCATATGCAGGAGGCATCTTTGTTGCTTTAGCAGGCAAAATAAACTATTACTGCCACACAGTGCATTACGAATTTGGATGAAAATGCTTTAAACCGAATCACATAGAGAAATTGTGGGAGGTTTCTGGCATGTATTGGTGCTTTCGGAATTAAACCTATCCAGTAGAATTGCATCTCGCTGCCATGTGGTGAAATCTTATCTCAATAGCATCACACATTCAGGCAATATTAAAACTTTGGGGAGGGGCAGTCATAACGTGATGGTTACATGACATTACGTCATTGATGCCGTCATCAAAACACACACACACACACACACACACACACACACACACACACACACACACATACACACACTCACATTGACGTTGAATCTTTGTATCAGGAGAAGTTAATTTTTTCTGAGCTTTGCTTTTAGACAGTGCCTAATTCTTTATTTTATGTAATTAAATATATCCAAATAATTAACCTAGAGAGAAGCCACAGCCCTCATGCTTGCTACTGCACTGAATCACTTGTAGTTTCATTGTTTAGCGAATGAGTTAAATCTTCTCAGCATCTGTGTTCTCCCTGAACTAGCTTTGAGTGTTTCAGTGAAATCATTCATTCATTCATTCTCTGAACCCCTTATTCCTAATCAGGGTTGCAGGGAGGCTGGTGCCCATCTCAGCCGACTCTGGGCGAGGGCAGAGTACACCCTGGACAGCTTACCTGGCCATCGCAGGGAATCCATGAAATCAACTGTATGATATACACACAGTGACTGTAATATACACACAGTTCTGTTAGGTTTCCTTTGGTGTGTCGAAGAAATAGGTGCAGCAGCTATGAATGTGGAGTAGAAAGCTGTTCCAGTTGAGGTCAGTATAACGCAAAAAGTACAGTATTAGTGGTACCCTATATCATATGTAAATTGTTGTAATAGCTGTTACACAAAAGAGTGTGTGTATTATAGCACGAGAAAGACAGAAAGAGTTTGAGATGAAGTTGAAGGTGTACAGATAGAGCAGTCATGTTTATGTCAGCCAAAGTACTAATAATAATGTAAACAAATTCATACACACACACACACACACACACACACGCACGCACACACACACTTTTGATGAGAAATACTCACTAACGTTTGCCACTGCCTAACTGTGTAAATGCCACCCTGATTAAGATTAGGAAGATGATCTGTTCCCTCTTTTCTCTTGCAGCTGTAGAAGAAAGACTGAGCTCAGCCGCCTGGGGAAATGGCAGCCGCATAACAAAGGTACGTCTGTCTATCTATCTATCTGTCTATGTACACTTTTTCATTTGTGTTCAAATATAGGATGCCAGGCCATTACACCCATGAGTCATTTCTCCTGTTACCGCAAAGGTAGAAACACACAATCGTACAGGATGCCTTTGTATGCTGTAACGTTACAACTCCATTCCAACTAAGAGACCACAACAGCATGACAGCGCCCTGGCGCATAAAGCAAGGTTCATGAAACAGGGAGAGCATGCAAGCTCCACACAGACATGGTCATTCTCATAAAAATGCAGATTTTATGTCCCACTCTTTATATACTCAACTATTTTTTTTAAAAGATTACAGGTTTTTTTTTTTTCATTTTGTATAAATAACATGGTATAATCACACCCAAATGTATGTAAAAAAAAATCTTTCCTGTAGTTGTATGCAGAAATGTTGAATTAATAATGTGCTGGTCCCTAATACTACTGTTGTTACTACTTTAGCATCAGTTCTACAGTTATTAAATTGTATTTGCCCAGATCTGTTCTGATATAAAAGTTCCTTGGTGTATTGACAATTTAAGATTTATATGTACAAAGACAGAAAATTAATAAATTTTAGCATTTAGAGCATATGAAGTTATGTCCCCAAGAACCATGTCAACTGTTACGTCAACTCTCTTAAAATCCTGTATTAATATTACTGTAGTTTATGATTCAAAAAATCTAGAGTTTGAAAACTTTCCAGAAATATACTTGGTACCGTAGCATTTATTTGTAGATATTTTGCAAGTATTTCTGTGAAAATTATTCCTTGGGAAGTTGCAATTAGAAATTACACACTTTCAAGAGAATGACACAAATGCTTTAGCTGAGCCTGGGATTCGAACCTTGTAACTGTGAGGTTGCCTCCTTCATGAAGACATGGTTTTCCCGATATGGTTAAGAAGAACTTCGCACAGAAACCTGCACCCCATTGAACGCCATTGGACACGAGGTACTCCAGGCCTCTTCACCTAGAAACAGTTCTTGAATGCTCTGCTGCTGAATGGACAGGTTCACGTTCCAAAATATATCGGAAAGCTTTACCAGAAGAGTGGAGGTATTATAAGAGTGAAGCGGGACAATGTCAGGAATGTGACGTTAAACAACCTCATGTGGGTGTGGTGGTCAGGTGTAAACATACCTTTGTTCATATAGCTTGTCAGTCTGTTTAGCTATTTATCTATCCGTCCGTCTGTCTGTCTTGCACTTTTGTGGCTTATCGTATTGTTCAATGAAAGGCTGTGAGCTGTTTGTCATAAAATGTTGCTTATATTTTAGTGTATTATAGTATATTACAGTATATTATAGCATAGTGAAGTAAATTATATTTAACAGTTATTCGAGTTATTTCTCGTGTTGGAATATGCCAGTATAGCCAGCAAGGTGTAAATATTTTTTATTATTATACTCATATTCTTCAAAATGATATAAAAAATAATTTCTACTAAATACTAAATGAAATAGCCAGCTAGCACGGAGCTTTATGGCACTTCCGCTTGGGGAAGACTGGTTGCGACGCCCTCCTCCAGTCACCGGCATCAGGTGGCGTCAAGAACATGTTCTCACTATGTAATACTTTCATTCCAAAATTTGTTGCTTTTCATGGAGTATGTCATATGTAATGAACAAACAAGACGGTTGGGTAGCATTAGCAATGAGGTTAGCATGGAGTTAGCATGATTGCTTCAGGTGTGTTTGTTTTTTTCTCTAGTGAAGTAACTAGCAATGGTGTAAGTGGTAATATCGTAGTAATAGTGAAGCCAATTGGAACATGAGATTGCTCATATCCAGTGGGTGCGGACAGAATAATATATATTAATTAATCCAACAATGTAGCCTTTGAAATATCTTTAACCAAATGTATGGTGTTTCAAAGGTACAT
Source organism: Porochilus rendahli (assembly GCA_039654305.1). NCBI lineage: Eukaryota > Metazoa > Chordata > Actinopteri > Siluriformes > Plotosidae > Porochilus > Porochilus rendahli. Next base: position 19,874,814 of record JBCNYG010000024.1, read on the forward strand.
AACTTATTATCCAGTGTTGTTGTTGTGTCTGTCTTGATGGTAACTCTTGTGGTGTCTACCAGTTTATCTGTCTTTAGCCCCGGTCTGGCTTTTTACCTGTGGTCTGTGAATTACTGTTCGATTTGATACCTGTGTTTTATTCCTATTTTCATACTCTACCGTTTGCTGCAAGACAGGCTGGGCTCTGTATTTATTGTATTTAATCATTGTGAACTGTTTAATAATGTTTATTTTTACTTTCTGAACTCAATTGATTTATCTCCCTGTTGACGGGCTTGTCTGCCGAGTTCAGAGGTCGTGCTGAAAAGGTCATGTGAGGTAAAAGCATGTCTACCATCAGCAGAAATTCGAGATGTGAGGTGAAGGACATGCCTACCCAAGCACTTTCTGCTAATGCAAATGGAGAATTGTGACACTGATATGCACTAAAGGATGAACTCATTAGCCTCTGCCTTATTTAGCACTTTTCCCCACTTTGACTACTCGACTTTTTGCTTTTAGTCGGACTGCTGGATGAAGAATTTCTGCTCATAAATTGACGGATTCCTGTAGCTAAAATGTGCATGCAGAACATCCGTACACCAGGCCGGGCTTTACACCTCAATCATGAACCAGCAATACATCATTACACTCATGGAAAAGTAGTGAAAAACACCCCTTACTAATAGTTAATAGTCAACATTAGGCTATGTGCTATTGGCTATGCGCTAAGTAAAATGCTTATTGCATGGATCTCTTATATCAGCATGAAGAAATTATAACTGTCTTCCACACTGTATACTAATACACCCTGTTCTGTTTTCAATTTTCAACAAATATTGCTAGTCCCACTTTCTCTTGGTTTATTGGAGGCTGTTCTATCATGTGGCATGTGGTGAACTACCTCCGATTTGTTATTGAAGTTATTGAAAGTCCACTTCAACTTTCAATACTGTGATTGAATCTACAGTATATTTTGAATCAAAGTGTGCATGCTGGACTTGATATCATAATTCATTAAGTGGATTAAATGCATGGATAAGGACTTTGTGTTTCACACAAACACGTTTAGGAATGTTTCTGCTTTCTTCACTGATGATGAAGAAGCAAACGTCACACATGCTGAAATTTTGTTGAATCACCTTTATCTTTGATTACAGTTCGTAACCGTGAGGGATAATTTTTTACACTGGAACCGGCACCACAGAGTCGTGACCTTAACCCTACTAAAAGTCTTTGGGATGTGCTGGAGAAGACTTAGAGTGGTCCGATTTTTTTGTCAGCATTTCAAGATGTTGGTGAAAAATGACCGCAACACTGGATGAAAATATATGTAATGTTGCCATGGTGACTACGCACTGTAATCAAGGCTAAAGGCTAAGCTTGTGTGTCATTTTGTTTTTTTTTTTTGGCTGAGCAGTGCATTACAGCTAGTTACTTATCAAAGTTATTTGTTTTTTTGCATTCATATCAATTCATGACATCACCAGAGCTTTGTAAACTGGCATTGGATAATTATTTACCAACATGTTGAATAATAGAACGCAACCAAGTTCATCATTCTTCTTGGAGGTGTTGTGTGTCCTCATTTCCTTATTTATTGTGTAACACAAAGAGAGCTGAAGTGATTGTGGGAATAACACACTGTTAATTAGGAATGTTGAAATCTTTTAAAGCAGTAAAGTATGAGAAACATTTGAAATTGTTTTAGCTGAGCTCCTGAGCACAGCCCCATAGCCACAGAGCATGACTTGTACCATGTCCCATGTCCCTCTATCCTTTTGTCCGTTCATGCCAACCCTTTTACTAACTTGTTGCTAATTGGCGCCTCTATAAATATTGAGTTTTCTCATGTTTTCGGTCCATGGTTAGTGCAAAAACACAGCATCCTCCTTTAAATGACTTAAAGAGCTGAGGTGTATGTGTACATCCACACTTTATTTATGGTACAGTTGTTATAATTTTCTACATTAACCACTAAAAACTTACATTTTAAAGTTTTTTGGGGAATGCAAAGGTGCATGCTGTTAGTATGAACATTTGAGAACTGATGGTGTTCTGATTGGTTCTCTGTGTGATGATATTATTCCTTTGATATACGCACACAATCTTTCAAGCAACAGGAAACATGAATGTGTTAAACGGATAATTAAAGGCCTCATGAAACGGATGTCAGGGTGCAGTTTCATGTTGTTGATGTTGAAGTGCTAGTAAAAACAGAAAGCTATGGAGGGACTTTTCACGAATATTACCAATAGTTTTCAATAGTTTGCATTATGCCACCCCCTTCCTCCCTCCATCCAGGCCAAACTGAAGGTAGTTTAGGGCTCAACATGGAAAATCATTAGGGCAGCCATGATGTTCTAGTTCCAAACATATGCGTCAGGGTTAGCAACACAAAAGCCGGCTGATCAAGGCTGAATAATCACTCAACATCCATTTCAAAAAGGGAATAAATTAAATCTGCATGGCAAAATGATTAGTTTAGGTATTTGTTCTCTTTTCTTTTTTTTTCCACTTTCCTTTTCTGAAAACACACAATCTTTCTTGATTCATAAGTGACTAGCTGTTTATTGGAAATAGGTTGCTGCCACCTAGTGGGAGGATGATGAATTATGTTTCATGGTACTGGATAATGCAAAGAATGTATGACAATCATATTCTTTAAAAGCGTTCGCAGTCCACATAAAATAAGTTTGCCGGAAATATTTGGCCCACGGGGCTTGAGTTTGACACCTGTGGACTAGGCAGTGCGGAGACTAACAACAGGTTGGCTAACAACTAGGCTAACATCAGACAGACCAGCTAGCGGCTAGGCTAACACCGGACTGGTCAAGGAGCAGTGTACAGTGGAAATGGTGTGGATTTCAGGCTGGCTGGAATGCTTTGAAAAACAAATTTCAACAATGTCTCAACAGTTAAATCAACAGGGTCATTTATTCACTTTGACTTGTAACACTAACACGACAGGTGATACAAATGAATGCGGAAATTAGCTTAGTGAAAGGCTGTGTTAAGATCAGCCTCAGACCCCTATCATTAGATGGATATCGAGAGTTCCACCTTTAAGCAGTGCCTAAACCTTTATATTAGTAAAGGAGTTTGTTCTGGGATAGGTTACCTTTTTAATAAGATAATTTACTGCCAAGTGATAGCCTTGAGGTGACCTGTTCAGGGTGTATCTCTTCTATACATCACTCAGAGTCAGCTGGGATTGGCTCCAGCTTCTCCTGTGATCCTGCTGGATAAGCGATATAGGTAATGTAGGAATTCATTACCGATTTTTTTTTTTCATTTTTTTCTTTCTTTCATTCATTTTTTTTTTTGCCTGTTGTTATTTCTTTTAGTAACAGCTTACTTAATTACTTAAGTAATTGTTACTTAATTTGCTATTGCAGGAGTGTAAAATGTTTTTGACCTCTGCTGATCTTTCACTTTTATCGCCACAGATTTACGTCGATGGCTCTCAGTACTCTCACATGGCCAGCCGGGACTTGGGGTCACATGATGGCATCTCACCTCCCTACGTGAACTCTAGACTGGCAGGTAGGTGCTGAGGGGCACAACCTGTGGGTATGTGACATCTGGCCTCACATAGTAATTTATGTTAGATATTGGTCATTATGGGGTACATACTAACATTTGCCTGTGCGTACAGTAGGTTACAATGAAAATGACATGAATTATGCCATAAGAGCTTGACAAAATGGACTGGTATTTGAGTAATGTTTACAAGATATTAATATGATTTCTCAAACAGCTCAACTAGTTTTTTATTACCTTTCTCACCTGAGTCAGTGACATTCAAAGCAATTGTGGTTCAAATTGTTGTATATTTGTTGCAGTATCTGTACTTGTTGTGTAAGCTTTAGTTTGAGTTGATTTCAAAATGTACTATACAATATATAACATCACTTGGCTTTTCCAGGCCCTGTTGTCTGTTTGCGACAAGCTTAAAAGAAATAGGCATTCAATAAAGTAACATTTAAATAACTGCAATTTTAAAACCCAAATAAAAGAAACATATTAGCGAAGCTTCTGGTTAGATCACTCCATGGAACATGATTTGTATGGTTGCATGATTGGCTGTAATGTATTACTTACTTGCATGAGGACAGGCGGTAATGTATTAAACCCAAAACATAGAGGCTCGTACACAACCACTCAGACTCGCAAAGAATAAAGAAAATATACACAGTGTAACTCAGATAGGCAGACATAGCACGAAACATGTGAGGCAGAACATGAAGTCATCAAACGGATAAACTATAGAGGTGATACAGACGAATGCGTGAATCCAAAACATGAACACTGTTAACCTTTTCAGGACACAGGGGAGAATAATTAATTTATTTCTTCCATGACTGAAGTGGATTCAGCCCTTTAAGGAGCCACGCTACTCTTTTAACACTCCACTTCATGCAGTGCCTAAATCTATTATTCTTATTTAGCTTTCTACTTGAGTCTGCTTTTTATATTGTTGGCACGGGACACCGCTATCTTTTAGTGTTGTGTGGTTATTACACACTTACATACATACTGAAAGTCACTTGCCTACGATGCTTACACTTTCCCTTCTTCTCATCGCCTTTTCTGTCAGTAAATCTGTACAGGCGTGATGGCTGTGATACCGAGTTGTGCCATGGGCTGTGCATGCCATAGTGAGAAATGGCCAGTGACACAGATTATCAGGCTGTGATACAAGAGCCCACGA
>JBCNYG010000024.1:19942645-19952915 GCA_039654305.1 Porochilus rendahli
ATCTATCTATCTATCTATCTATCTATCTATCTATCTATCTATCTATCTATCTATCTATCTATCTATCTATCTATGACACTGTAACCCCTATTATAATTTAGTGTTAAACCATACAATTTTATTATGTGGAATATCTTTCGAACAACTCTATCAATGGCTGTTCCTTCACTGACAAGCCAAATCTTTTGTTTGTGTGGCTGTGTGATGGCCTGGCGAGCTATTCGGGGTGTCCCACGCCCTCTCGAAGAGTCGGCTGAGATGGGCGCCGGCCTCCCCGCGATTCTAATTGGGAATAAGTGGCTTAGAAAATCAATGATGTTTAAAGTCTTTCAAGTGATTGTCATAAGACTTTTGATATTTTCAGCATCTGTAAAGGATCCAAATGCTAACAGTAACGTGAAACTTGTAGTCATTTAGTTCTAACATAGAGACTGTGTAGCAGCTGCTCCCTCTCTCTCTTTCTCTCTCTCTCATCAGAACATGTGTGTAATATGACGTGTGCATGTGCAACAGCTGTTTTTTTGTTTTTTTTTTTAGATCCAGAGTATGGCTTTCCCCAGAGGCTGCCTGTAATAATTTAGACACATCTGCCATTGCAAATAGACAGGTTATTTTATTTTGTTTTTAACCATCTCATGTCATTTCCTTTGTGCATGTGTGTTACACTGCATCTAAGTCATTGTTTCTATTAGTAGCCATCTATGAAATTAGTTAATGCAGCAGTGTGTTGTTTCAGACATGATAGATGTGAGCACAAGCTGGTCATAATCTGGAGTGGAGAGGTCATTAAAGCCATGCTGTAGAAAGGAGGCGAGAGAAGGAACGGTATATAGGAGGATTGAAAAAAAAAAAGGAAAGCAGAGGCTGGGTTTTTCCAATTCAGATGTGTTCAGATCAAACAGCACATTAGCAGTTAGCGTGCTGCAGCAGCTGCTAGTGGATAAAGAGCAGGTCCGATCTGTCACGAATCTGCTTTAGTGAGCCTGACACCTTCACTCACACATACACACACACACACACACACACACACACACACACACACACACACACACACACGCACACACACACCTCGCCTTGTTCTCACACACATGAATGCAGTGTTTGTATTTCTGCCTTATTGTCTTCTTCTTTCTTATAGTGACGGAGTCATCAGCATCAAAGCTCGCTGTCTTTTATTTGTCATCAAGATGTAGTGTGGGTGGGTGTGGGTGTGATATAAGACAGTGTCTGGGGGTAGGGTAGAGCTGGTTACTTTAAATCAACACCACTGGCAATTTAGAAAAGTTTACATACACACACAAAACAGCTGCATCATACCATTCAATATTTGAGGAAGCAAACACACACACACACACACACAAGCAAAAACTAGGTGAAAAAATAAGAACAAACCATGGAAATATATTTTAAGAAGTAAACATATCACCCTCTTTGATACAGTGCCTACAGATAAAGGTGATACCCTCCAACAAAACACATGTTGTTTTCATTTTTTAATTTGAATAAACAAAAACAGATCAGCGACATGAAAAAGGGAAGTACACCCTTAGACTCATCACATCTTCCAGTATGTTATATTGGAATCAGGTGTTTCAAATTAGGTGTCATTGATTATAACCTCCTGCAGGTGGAACCTGTCTTGTTTAAACTTGACACTTTGGGTCTGGTGTTCTCTTTGTTATTTAATTGTCTGGTGTCGTCATGCCGTGCTCTAAAGAGCTCTCCAAAGTGAGAATAAAAGGTTGTGGTTGCCTATAAGTCTAGAAAGGGATTCAGAATGATTTCTAGATTATTTTAAATAAATCATTCTGTTGTAAGGAATGTCACCTACAAGTTGCATAGATTTCAAACAACTGTCAATGCATTTAGAACTGGCCACACAAGAAAGACCATTTAATACACAGATTATTTTTAATAATTTAAAAACAAAGTCTCTGAAAATCCTAAAATTTAAAAATCCTAAAATATCACACGACCTGCAGTTAACTTTCACAACTGTTAGTGTGAAAGTGTGCATGTGTTCAATCAGAAAGAATTTGTACAAAATGTGACCTGCATGGGAGGCCGTTCAAAAGGTACTCTGGATTTACCACTCACATTACCCATGTGAACAGGAGAAGCAAGGAGGCTAGAATGCTCTGGTTTTGGGTTGCTCCAGGGACTGAGCAGCTTGGGTTCATTGATTCAAGTATAAATTTTGCATCATATAAAAGAATGCATGAAGATAAAGAAACTAAAAAAATGAATGGCCTAGTAATAGCCTAGTCAAAGAAAAGCCAGTTACCCTAATGTGCATATCTTGGACTGTGGGAGGAAACCGGAGTACCTCGAGGAAACGCATGCAAGAACAGGGAGAACATGGAAACTGCACACAGCAATACTTTCACTGAGCCTGAGACTAAAACCCAGGACCTTTTTGCTGTGTGGCGGGCTTGCTATATACTACCCTACCCTGCCGCCCTGAATAAAATATTGAAAAAGCTAATATTTCGTTTGGTTTTGTTCATGTTTGTTCCCTGTTTCTGCAGGCGCTGTTTCGTTCTTTAACTATTAAAGCAAGTGAAATGTTTGCTTGTTGAAATATGTTTAAATTTATGGGATATGCTTATTTTTCCACATGAAAATACTTCATAGTGTTATGATGTAGGTGATATGAAAGGGTAGGGTAGTTGGTACACTTAATACTTTGCACTGATTAAAGTGTAACTTCCTCTACAGCTCTGAGCCTTTTGCTGCTCAGTATATGCAGTGAACTTCGGTTTAGAAAGCTGCAACATAACATTTGACCCTATCATATCATAGTGGGGACGTTTGGTACTGTCATATCTTTGTGAAGACAATCAACCCTATCCTACCTTTGCATGGATGTTTGATGGTATCCTATCATTATGAGGACATTCAACACCATAGTATCATAGTGAGGATGTTTGATGCCATCCTATCATTGCAGAGAGGTTTGACACTGTCATATCACTGTGAGGGCGTTTGATCATTCTGCAGACATTCTGCAGACATCCTACCTTACTTAAGCCTTCCAAAAACACAAAATATGTACAAATGTCTTTTTTATTTTATTTTAAAAATATATAATACAGTTGTCCTTTTCATTCAATCCACCATAACTCATTTTCATTTTAGAATGTGTAGTGGAGCAGAAAAATAAAGTTCTGTTCATCTGTTTAAAGTGTGTGTGTGTGCGTGCGTGCGTGCGTGCGTGCGTGCGTGCGTGCGTGCGCGTGTGTGTGTGTTGGGAGGGTCAGTGGGTGAGCTGTCTGTGGTCATTAAGCAGCAGTTTGATCACTGAACATCGGACAGGGTACGAACTTCATTGGGACACTCTGCTCTCATCTTGAAGTGGCATAGCGGCAGTTTAAAAGCAAGTGTGTGACTGTTTGTACATGTGTGTGCTGTGTCGGTTCGGGTGTTCCTGAGTCGTTTCCTTTGGGACTCAATTCCCTACAGAGGGAGCTGACAGACTGCAGTGAGAGAGTTTGTTGTTGAACACACACACACACACACACACACACACAGTTTCTTACACAACACTCATGTAAATCATGCTGTCATCAAGTTTCTTAAGTAAAGAGTTGCTGAGGCTTTGAGTATAATAGTACAGGTATGCAAAGAACACGGAGAAGGTTGATGGTTAAGCTGTTAGGCCCTGAAACGAACTGCTCACTGTCTGTTTTTGCGTTTGGTGTGAGTGATGCGATGATCCTGGTGTTTGGCCAAGAGACATCATTCTTGATCTGCTGAAAGAATTCACCATTCACACACATACTCATCTACTCAGACATTCACCAGCCGGTTTACTCTCTCACCCATTCTCACACACACACACACACACACACACACACACACACACACACACACACACTCCCCTTCACTACGTTCCTCCACTTCACCTTCTGACTCCCCTTGTTTGTGTCTTTTATGCAGTCTCTGTCTATATTTCCCCCTCCCCTCATCTCAGCACACTGTTTACATTTTTGTTTGTTGCACTTTTGTAATTATGCTAATCTCTTTTCCATTTTTTGTAATCATCATTTGGTGGCCAAGTAGGCATTGTGCTCCCCTGTTATTAACGCCGAGTGTTAATCCTTCATGCCGCTTCAGGTGTTCCTCATTTATCTTTGTTAATATTTTCTCCTGGATGCCAGCTGGGTACTACAGTGCCAGGTCTGAAATCAGCGAGCACGGAATTGCTAAAATTGATGCCCTAGATGCCCAACTTTGACCATGGGAGTGCTCTGCACGCCCTTCAATTATTTATATATTTTGCTGTCTAGTTGCCACGACGACGTCGCCGGGCTTGAGAAAAGTGTCTCTGAGAGGAGACGAGACTCTTTTGTTTTAGCCAAAGCCCCCTTCACCCCGACTAAAAAAAGCTCCTTAACTACGTACCCTGGAGGGAGGGATGGGGGCCAGTGACTTTATTTAAGACAAGGCCTCTTTTGTTTTAACATGTGAAAGATGGGGGGCGGCTTAATTGGCCTATTTAATGGTGTTTTGCATGTGAATGCTGGCCTAGCAGAGCATCACTAAATTCTGTTGTGTCAGTCAGTGATTGGAATTTAGATTAGACCAAACACTTATCTCTCTTCGATCAACTCTACTAATTAACAGCCGGTAACTGGCGAGTTAACTCTACAAACTTTTTTGGAAGGGGGGGAGCCATTACACAGTCTCACTTACACACTCTTTTCCTCTATTTCTTTCAAACTTGCGTCAAGCATGGACATACATCCTTCTGTCTTTTTTTGTTGTTGAAAAATGATTATGTAGCGGATAGAGAAGGAGTTTAAGGCATAGGATTACTCTATCTAGGAGATTAATGTGAGGATGTGCTTGCTCAGGGTAAGTGTGTGCTTTTTGTAGCATTCAACACACAAATATATTCAAAGTTCTAACGTTGAGGTATGAATAAACATGTTCTTGACATACAGTTATTTGATTTTGTACGTCAGCACTGTGATGGAGGATTTTTTCCTCTATATTAATAATTTTGTCGAGTTCAGTGGACTAATATATTGTTTATATGGATGATTGTACAGGTGTTATGTAGTATTTTATATGCCACGTGAACATCCCACAGCATTGTGTCATTATTATTGTGAGTTATACTGTGGGGTCGGGCGGTACGCTGGTACAGTTTGTCGCATTGACATGTCATAGCTTTTGTCAGCGGGAAGTTTTAGTTCCCTTTATGCCCATGTCTCCCTCCAGAGATTTCTGGTTTCCTTCTTGCTTCAGAAATAGCCATGTTGGTCAGTGGTTTAGTGCCTTTAAATTGCTCCTAGTTTTGTGCATGCCTTGCGTTGTGCTTTTACCGTTCACTCCTAGTGTTCAGTGATCGACTCTGGATCAAGTGAAACTCCAGCACTTACTGAGGATGAATTCAAACAAATATGGCGTTGTAATAAGGCACTAATTTAGTTTTGTGCATCTTTTCCTAAATGTTTGTACTGCTCATACCGCTGTTTGTTTCAATCACATTTGTTTAACCCAGAGCCCCTGTGAGAACCGTGTCCGTCATGGTGTATGTTTTGTAAGACTCTCCCCATTTGTAATGTTTCAAAAGTTGACTGAGTTCATGCTTTATTCTTGTGTAATTGTGTCATTATATTTATATATATTTTTACATTATTTTTATATTATACATACAGTATATTTAATGTATAAAGATAAATTCTTCCAAGTTATGTTCCAAAATATGTTAAAAGGATCCATCATTCAAAACTGGATTGAATGTCATTGTTTTACATTAAGTGTGTCGTTGTAATAAAGGAGTAAATAATTTTAGGACGTCATGCTCTACGTAAAGTGCTGTATGTGTATGTATGTGTTGCACAGCAGGGCATCATGGGAGGCGAGATGGGAATGGTGAGTCCCGGGACAGTTTCCCCGACAAAACCAGGCTCTCAATATTATCAGCACTACAGCAGCAACCAACGGCGACGACCACTACACAGCGACCCCATGGGTAATCATCATCATCATCATCACCAGTAGCACCACTGTTCTTTCATTACTTGTGTCATTGTCTTCATTATTATCACAATTATTAACATTAGCATCACAACCTTTTGATACCTAATGATCATTATAATCACTGGCATTATTATTATTATTACTGTAAATAGTATCATCATCTTCACTGTAGTGGTTATTTGTTAATCCTCTCCGTCCACCTTATTCCTCCTAATACAAATTAGTTCATAATGAATTATTTTTTGGGATGTCGGAATGAAATCGATTACGTACAGTCGGGTGAGTGATTTTCCAGTCAGCTGCCAGGCCCTGGCGAGATTGTATTGGAGCGATGAGCAGCTTTCTTTCAGAAGATGTTCTGTCATTTGGGAGTTCGATACAGTAGTGGAGAACACTGTCGAACACGCCGCACCTAAAGTTTGTACGTTTTCAGAAGAGACTTGAGCTAGCAACTCATAGCATGTGATTAGCATCATTTTAAATCTCACCAGACCTTTCAGTGGATCCTTTGGGTAGGGGCGGGGTCATTTTGAAAGAGACCACACCCATTAGGAGAAAAGTGCTGCAGATTAAGGTGAAGATTAAAGTGATCAGTCAGGGATACGCTGATGTTTTCTTTTTTTTAGAAGACATCTGAAGAAGACGCCAAGCAACCAACACTGTAGTGCCTTTTTTCTTTAATATGACACATATGTCTGTAAATCTTCCGTGATGTGTATTATTTAATGTTATGATTATTAGATGAAATGAACTACTCGAGTTGCTGTAATTTATGCATTCAATGCGTCATAGGTTAAAATGAATAAACGAGTTGTGCTGTGCTCAGAGTTTGCCATCAAACTTTCCACATTACATAATTTTATTTTTTAAGTACCTATATATGCTAGGGCTTCAGAAATCAGGCTTCCAGGTTAGTCTTAATGCCCCTCAGGCAATTTGCACTTCTTTTCATATCTCATGAAAGTCTCAACTTTTCTTGCACACACATCTATCACCTACTTTTCCTTCTTCTTCTTCTTCTTCTTCTTCTTCTTCTTCTTCTTTTTTTAAAAGGTTTTGGATGTTGTTTATTTATTTATTTATTTGTTTTTGATGTCTTACCTATAAGACAGCAGCTGGCATGTCATATCATCTGTCTCATAGTTGGAATGGAGTGCTCTCGTCTGAAATGTGTTGCTAAAAAATCATCATGTGAAAGGAAAAACTTTTTGACCCCCCCCCCTTTTTTTTTCTCCCCCAGAGGTCCAGACAAAGAAAGTGCGTAAAGTTCCACCCGGCTTGCCCTCCTCGGTATGTCATGTTTTTTATCCCCTCTGTTCTTTAAAAATCTGACTTCAGTGAAATAATATTTTTGCTATCCACACAAGTCTGCATGTGCCATATCCCATCAGCCAGTGCACTGGTGACATGAATGTATGAAAGCTCTCTTTGAGGCAGCTCTTTGTATTGATATTTCCTCTCGGTCACATGTGATAACATGATGGTTGTCTGAGTTTTATTGAAAATATTCGGAGCTTTTTGATACTCTGACTCCGATCTCCTATGTTCCATAAGCAGCAGTGTGTTTTCCTTTTGTTTGTGTGCTGAACACACCACTGTGATGGGCGTATTTGTGTGCTTTTCATATGCGTGACAATGATGCTGTTGCAATGCGTGTTTGTGTCTGTGCTTGTTTAATGGATTTCGGTTTTGTGTGAGTGTGTGTGTGTGTGTGTGTTTTCTCCAAGCAGTTTTTGTTTGAGATTTTGTTTGTTTATCCAGCAGATGGTCATACCTGTTTTGTTCTGTGTAATTTGTATTTTGCATTGTATGTTCTGACATTTTTTCCATATCCACAAGACATTATACTATATTAAATTTTTCAATGAATATTAAACAAAGTAGTACTTTTAAATTTAAGACCAGTGAATTAAAATAATATTAATAATAATATTAATGTTTTTCTAAAGATGCCATTTTTTTTTTCCCCTCTTTTTAATTAAGTTTAGTTAAAAGTAGTATCATAAATTCCCTGCACATTACTGTTTATTAAGCAGCGACCTCGAATTTCACCCCAGAGGAGAAATTTTATAAGTAAACTGCACTACAGTATGGCAAACCATTTATGAAGTTAATTTACCTACTTGACGGTTATGCAGTTTCCAGAATAATGTGGCAATCAAGAGAATATTAGGCCATATTAGTGAGTCCTCATCTGATATTTCTTTCCTGTTTTTTAATTTTTTTATTTATTAAGTTAAAGTTTCTTGCTCTTGCTCTCTCACTCTCTCTCTCTTTCTGTCTCTACACACGCGCACACACACACACACACATATATATATATATATATATATATATATATATGTGTGTGTGTGTGTGTGTGTGTGTGTGTGTGTGTGTGTGTAGTTAAAATACATAGATGTATGGCTGGATTATTTTTTAATTAAGATTAGCAAGACATGAAGTGGTAACAATGTGATTTGTACGAAAGTCATGGCTGTCAGTCATAATTAGCTATGAGCGTATTTTGCTGTATAGAAATTACTTTGTATTATTTGTATTGTTGTACAAATTCACAGCATTTATTTATTTATTTATTTTATCTCATCTCACTCATCTATGAAATGTGAATTCATCTCTTGAGTTTGTCCTTGAGGAGCTTTATTTTCACCCGACTCTCTCCGTTCCCTCTCCTCTGAGTGCATATCAGAGTTTGTTTAAAGTCGACAGCGTTAATTAAATTAAGTTAGGTCTAGCAGAAGGCGCAGTCGGGACTTATTCTCTTGTGTGCGCTTTAATCCCTGTTCCCTGAGCTGGTCTGCCCCCTTCAGGAAGCCTAAGATATCTACAGGCGATATGCCTCTTCTTTTTCTTTTTCTTTTTTCTTTTTTTTTAACTGGGTGCACCTGAGTGCAGTGCTAACAATTCCTCTAAAGTGAGCACAAATCTGTGTAAAAATGAGTGAAAATCTGTGTCCTCGCTGTATGCTGCATTATTTGAAATTCATGTGAATTTGTCTGGTGGGTGTAAGAATTAAATATACAGCACGACAAGTCATATGAGTCATTGTGCTGGTTGATATCCACATAATACACTTTTATTTAAGCACTTTTCCCTTTGTTTCATTCTGCTGTCCCCTTCATTATCTCAGTCATTAAACCACAACAACTCTTAAAGCATGAACGGAGCAAATATACTTAATTCGATAAAGTGTTTCAATACAGGCTAGAATGCTAGTATAGGTTTACATGAGCCACTTTACTGCCATGTCACTGAGCTCATGCGCCCCTGTGACATTTCCAGTAGAGCTACTGCGAGTCCTCTCTCTCTGTCTGTCTGTTTCTCATCTATGTTGTAAACGTAATTGCTGTTCACTCCAGCTGGCCTCCTAGACTGCTCTCAGGCTGGCAAGAAAGGTACAGCATGCTGGGAAACATGAGCAACATAAGTAATGCACACACACACACACACACACACACACACACACAAAAACACACAAATAAAGAAATAAATATAAAAGTAACAACAGCGAATAAATATCACACCCCAAAAAAACACATGTGTAAATCTGAGACCCACCATTTTCAGTGTGTTCTAATAGATATTGGGGAGGAAAAGAGAGAGAGAAGAGAGAGAGAGAGAGAGAGAGAGAGAGAAGGAGATGTGTCTCCATGGTGATGCGACTGATTGACAGGCTCTTGAGCGGGTGGCAGTGAGGTGTTGGCCAAGGCCCAAAACTTGAGGGGGAAAAAGAAAATGGCCGCCGCAACACCAGCTGTCACCATCAGCGTTGTCTTAGGAACCGGGAATCATGTATGGATGGTTGTGTGTGTATGTGTGTGTGTGCGTTTTTCATTTTCCCAGGCTAGAACTTATCGACTTTGTGTCTAACCAGCCAGTGATATGCCAATACATTAATTGTAGGTCATACTCGTTTTTTGTTTTTATTTTTATGTTTTCAGATGAACTAAGTATTGAACTAAATTCTAATACATGATAAAAATTTTCACACAGATTTAACTTCATGAATGAATTTGAATTTGATACAATCATACCTTAAACTCGACACTCGTTCTTTCTTAATCCTCCCCTTTCAAACGTTTTGTTATTTACTGAATATGATTTGCACCACATTATACCTGTGTTGCGTTTTTATTTATTTCAGAACACTGTGTGTGTGTGTGTGGGTGTGTGTGTGTGTGTGTGTGTGTGTGTGTGTTTTTTGAAAACATACATGCGCCCACCCTCGTGCGAGCCAACACAGCATATCGCCCTAGATACCTACATCCTTCTTTTCTAA
>JBCNYG010000024.1:20011963-20023865 GCA_039654305.1 Porochilus rendahli
GCCTCTCCCTGCGCAGTCCCTTTTTGTGTTTGTGTCTGTTGTTTGTGTGTGTGTGTGTGTGTGTGTGTGTGTGTGTGTGTGTGTGTGTGTGTCTTAAGATACACAGGGGTAGGGCGCCATCTTTAGGGCACTTTCACTTTAAAAAATGTAAAAAAAAAAAAATTCTACTTGTACAAGCTGATCAACAATTGAATGTGGATGTGTAATTTTTACACATATATTAATTTATATTGATTACAGTATTGTTAGAGTGATTGATATTTGGGTGAAAGTCTCTCTCTCTGTCTCTCTCTCTCTGTAGGTGGGGTCTCATCGTGAAGAGGGTGTAGGGTTGCGTAGTTCTCACTCCATTGTGCCCAATCAAGTGCCCGTTCCTCAGCTGCCAGTTCAGTCTGCCACCTCACCAGATCTTAGTCAGTCTGATCCATACCGGGGTAAGAATACACACACACACAAACACACGCACACACAGACACACAAGCAAATTTTACAAATACTCAGTAGGATTACTAATAGAAAATTAACAACAGTCACGCATATTAAACATGCAGTATATTTAACCACACATACAAACACACACACACACACACACACACACACACACATACTCACTCACTTTTCCACCAAAGAAAAGAAGTAATTATGACCCAGTGAAAAACCCAAAGCTGCAAATCTATAAAAGACAATTAAACTGATTGTATATGAGCAAGGCAGTGATGCATGAGATTTGGCCTTGTTAGAAGGAGTTAGCACTTTCTTTTCTTTTTTTTAAAAAAAGGAGAAAACTTGAAGTCCTTGGCAAGTCTTCAGGCCACTGCAGCCCAAGCCAAGGGCTTAATGAGGTGTTAAGAGCTATAAAATAAAATTTAAAATAAAAGTAAACGTAGCAGCGAGGCGTACGCGAGAAGGAGACGAGTGCAGCATAAACAACACACTGCTTTTTTAGCTAAAGACACACTTTATGAATAGAGCTCTGCAAAGCCACTGCGGTTTGGCTTTGTCCCTTTAATAAGTAGGGTTTTCATCCACCTGTTTCTATTCTCATAAAACATGAGTGTGCTTTTGCCCCGTAGCGGAAAGAATTGGGGGAGCAGGCGCAGAAAAGCGATAGCTGTTATTACATAGCAGTAGGACAAGTTAATATACTTATGTTTCTGTTCACTAAGCAGAGAAAAGAGAGAGAGATAGAGACAGTGCGGATTAAGTTATTTACTGCATTGTCTCTTTTTTTTATACCGAACGTCCATGCTTCAGCTGCTCTCTACAGTGTGTGTACTACAGTTTAGCCTCCCACCTCTCAGAATGTGAGAGGAATGTACCAGCCGATTTCAATGCCTGTTTTAGTTCCCAGTACTGGCATTAGTTCCAAGTGAAGTCATTTCCTGTTATGAAGAGAATTACCGGCTTGGTTAAATGTTGCAGGTCCTTACCAGAAACACACCTTCTAGGCACGGTGTGGAAAAGATAAATCAATTAAAACCTCGAATGCCCAGAGAGAGAGAAAGACTTCACTCCACATTCACACATTTTTTTCGCCTCCATTTCTCTTCCATATCAGTTCACTCCAGCTGTTAGGAACTCAAACTAGCCCTCCTACTCTTTTTTTTGTTTGTTTGTTTCTGTTTCTCTCCTTATGTCTTTCTTTCCACCCCTAAGTCACTTGCAAGTCAGTTAAATTGCAGCTAACATTGTTGAGCTGCCATGAACAAAATAGTCAAAGTGCTGAAATGTACGTTTCAAAGGTTAAATGAGTTAAAGTTCCTAAACAATATAAGAAAACATTAAATCAATTAGCAACCCAGTAAGTTATCACTTATCTATAAGTGCACAGTGGAAGCAGGAAAAATCTGCATGGTGGTATACCATGATAAGGAAATCTAAAAGATGTTTTTACACTATAAACAAAATGCTATGAAAGGAATATATAATTATAGGATAAAGTGATAAATAATGCAAAGCAGTGTTACTGTCCCGTCCCGTCCCCCCACCCCCACTGTTACAAGTTTCTGTCCTTTTATACCACAGTAATTTGCCCACATAAGTTTGTTTTATTACGGAACAGTATATTTTAACAATTTATAGTTAGATTTAAAATTGTGGCACATTTAAAAGACAAGTTAACTTACAGACACAACGAAAATAAATTTCCTGACATTAACAACAACAAAAACAAATTTTTATAACAAAAACAAAAAGTTTTTAATAGATGTTTATTATTAGTCAAATAAATAGATTATAGAAATTGTCCACTGTATAGTGCAATGTACAATCAAATTTTACTGCAGAAATAGTAACATATTACAGAAAAGCACCCAGAGTGCAAACCTCCACCAATCCAAAGAAATGTATTTACACAGCACCATCCGCTGTACTTACACACTAATTGGTGTTTCCCATTGCACTAAGTTTGTGCAATCTGGATCATATCCAAATAAAATTTGGTCAGACATCAAAGCTTCTGATACTGAATACACATCACAGATTTTCTTCAAAAGCGATGTGGTTTGACGAATATTTTTTTTTTCTTTTTTTCCCCCCCTATTATTAGAGATAAGAATTTTCATTTCTATGTCATCATGTTCTGACCAAAATTTTAATTGGAACATCCTTGACTGATCAACTACCCATAATAAAAATTTCAGATCAAACAGTCAAATAGTGTAGACAGGAAGTCAGACAGACAGACAAACTAATGAACCCACGTCGATGAAAACATAACCTTCTTTGCAGAGGTTTTCAGTGTTACTTGTCTTTAAACCTTCTGCTTTAAGTTGATCTTCACTACAGATGCTAGTCTCTGCCACTTTCTCCAAACCTCCCCCAACATCACCATCACCCCAATTCAGTTCTTTCCATTTATTTTTCCGTCTTCTGTCATTCAGGGTGCTGTATAGACAGAGTGAGATGCTGCACACAGCCACTGGCAGTAACACTGAACAATGAGGGACGTGTTCCTCTTTTAGATCGGAAAAAAAAAGAGTGTGTGAGTCAGGGGTGTGGTGGGGTGGGGTGGGGTCTATAGGCCTTTTGTACCCCACAGGGATTGGACATCCTCTTGAAAATCTGTCGCGAAAACAGATGCAAACCTAAGCAAAAACATATCAAGCATGCATACATTTAATAGCACCATTTTGCTGACATGCACTATCATGCATAACGTGTATAACAAAATACTTAAAATCTAAATGTATTCAACATCCTTTCATTGCTTGCTCACATGGGGTTTGCGTTTTGACCTTGGGTACCATGAACAGGTTCTAGCACTCCTCAAATGACCTTTAAGGCTGATTTTGACTCGCATTTGTAGGATATATTTTCTTTTAGTGGATACTCCATAGTGAACACACACACTACTTATTCATTATTAAATTCAGGAAACCTCAATTAATAATTAAAAAGTTAAATTATCCATTTTGTACTGTATGATAATTGGCTTGACTCAGGTTCAAATACTATTATTTAATAATCATCAATGATTTTTATTTTAATAATCAATTAAAATGTCCTGTGAATTATAACTTTATAGTATAATAGTAATGTAATTATTTAAAAAATCCTTTTTGATACTGTATGCTTGTAAATGTCATGTCAATGTTCACTTTCATGAAGCGTATACAGTACCATATATAACCATAACTTCTGCATAGTCCAAGTTATACCATAATGACATGGATAGACCATAATACAATAGTTATACCATACAATGCTATTCCAAAATGTGTTTTGGGGAGCTATATTTATTTAAACCAAATGTTAGCACACAGTGATAATACACAACTTCATCCAGTTTTAAGGTAAAAGTTATTTCTGTCTCCTGCTCTGCAGCGCTCTCCAGTGGACTGCAGGGCCAGAGCACATCTTCAGTGAGCTCAGAAATTAAATCGGAGGACGAGGGAGATGAGAACCTGCAGGACACAAAATCTTTGGAGACCAAGAAGGAGGACGCGGACAACAAGGAGCTAAAAGCTATAGAGAGGTCAAGATCTAGGTAACCGTTAAAGCTGAGTGCTCGCTTCATTTAATTCCTTCACTGGATTTTGATGAAGTGACCCACATGTCGTGTGAGACAGCTAAATGCAAAAAAATAGTAAAGAACCCAAACTAAAGAAAAGCTCAGATTCCTCCAGGGAATATTTACTGTTTTCATAATTAAATAATATACATGCAAAAAAGTTAAAGTCCACTAATAAAAATATTTAATTCATTTTCTAAGCCACTTAATCCGAATTAAATTAAAAAAGTCAAAGTCCACAAATAAAAATATTTAATTAATTTTCTAAGCCACTTAATCCGAATTAGGGTCGCGGGAAGGCTGGTACCTCTCTCAGCCGTCTCTGGGCGAGGGCAGGGTACACCTTCAACAGCTTGCGAGGCCAGGAGTGAAACTGGAGTGCCCGGAGGAAACCCACGCAAGCACGGGAGGAACAAGCAAACTCCAGTCAGAAACGCCGGCGCACGGGAATCGAACCCAGGACCTTCTTACAGTGAGGCGGACGTACTAACCACTGCGCTACTGTGTCGCCTTCTTTCATTACATCAGTTGTAAAATATTTTTAATACAGTCCTGTTAATGCAGGACCCAGACTGTATGTTCATACTGATAACAGTAAGGACAGTAATACTTAAAAGTTATTATCATGATTCAAAATCATGGCACATATCACAAAGTGCTGAAAATAATGAAGTACACTGCACCCTCCGCTAAGCCTGTTGTAATACCACACATCCAAAAAATCATCCTCAAACCACCTCACAATGTTAAAGAATCCTTTTAGAAATTCCTGGATTCAGAATTTGATCCAGATCATCTACAAAAGTGAGTTATTAGGGTCTCCCTTGTCCAGAGCCCCAGCTCTGGTAGATATTTTTTAAAAATCCTGTCTATTCACAACTTTTTGTGTAATCCGGCTTACAAACACGCAAACCTAACCAAAAACATAACCTTCTTGCAGGGGTAGTAAAAAAAAATACAGAATGCATGTGAATACAATGTTCATGTCATGAAATATACTTGTAAACATTTTGCACAGATTTAAAAATAATTTGGAACAATATTTAAATATAATACATAAATATAAATAACAACAAATATAAAAAAACACATTTTGTAATTGAACTCAGACTACTGTATACACATTTAATTATTTTATCAAACACCCAAAGGTCCATCATCGACTAAAAATTAATTCAGTGTATTATTTATTTAATATTTTATCAAACAAATAAGTACTCACAGACGTTCTCCCTGAGATATTCCTCGTCTGTCCCGGTGTTGAGCCGGGTTTTAGCTGTCTCTCACACATAAGAGTAGCGTAGACAGAATTCCAAAAATACTCCCAAACACCTCCAGGATAAACTCCACATTTACAACACAATGGAGTTTGTAGCTTTTCACCTGGACTCTTCAGTTTGACTCCAATCTGACAGCCAGTAGTTCGTTTGTGGGAAAACTTTGCTTGGCTTTTTGTTTTTTCTGGGTTTTTTTTGTTTGTTTGTTTTAAGTTTATGTTGTTATTTACAATATAATACTCTAAAATTATAGTGCTGATGACAGATGGATAATTACTGCAAACTATAATTGATGAACTGTTATGAAGGTGTAAAGATTTTTGGAATATATGTAATGGGTGGTATGTTTTAACTTTACTTGAAATAGCTCTGTGAAACTTTTTTGTCAGGATGCAAGTTATTTTTTCATCACTGAGCTGTAATGAGCTGTAATAAAGAAGGGTTACGGAAGCCATGTTAGATTTCACCAAGAAGTCATTAAATAGTATGGAACAAATGTAGGATCAAACTAAACAGGAACAGGAAGTGGGTAAATATTGGGGCTGCTATTGCCTAATGATAAGAGAAGTGGGTTTGGGACCAGAAGGTCGCTGATTCGATTCCCAAAACAGCAGGAAAAATGTATGAGAGCGGGGAGAGTGAGCTTCACCATCCCTTCCTCCACTTTCATGGCTGAAGTGCCCTTGAGCAAGGCACCTAACCCCCAACTGCCTTATGGGCACAGCAGTGTGGGACAGCCCACTGCTCCGTGTGTATGTTTACGCGTATGTGTGTGTTCACTTTGGATGGGTTAAATCCAGAAGCTAAATATACCTTGTGGGAATAATACATTCATTCATTCATTTTCTGAACCACTTAATCCTAATTAGGGTTGCGGGAAGGATGGGGCCCATCTCATCTGAATTTGGGCGAGGGCAGAGTACACCCTGGACAGCTCCCAGCCCATTAAAGGGGACACAAACACAATGACGGCTATGCAGCTACTCTTGACGAAAATCAGCAATGGTTCTTTTACATTCCTCTCACCACAGGCAGTAAGAGACATGGTCGGCATTTGATAACCCAGTTAGCTGCACTAGGGGGACAGCAGTGACAACCCGCTGATAGTGGGGCTTGAACCCCCGACCTTGGGATCAGTAGGGATTAATACAGTGTATCAAAAATAATAATAATAATTAAATAGAATTGAGTCACAAGCATTGAATCACTGTTTTAAACTGAAAAATCTAGCAGACGAAAACTGATTCCAGCCAGAATCATTATTTGTAATGACTGTTTTGGACCAATCATTGGTCTGTACTATTGTTAGCTCCACCCGTATGTACCAGATAGGCACTCATGGTTCATGAGCAAGGAGAAGGGTAGCAGTTCAGCCTGGGTACTTTGGGAAGGCATGACTCATGCCATGGTGGGAACAACAACAGCATGGAGGATTGTGGGTAATTTGAACTCCCTGCTGACACGGAAAATTTTGAGAAGAAAAACTGGCACTCGATTAAAGTCAGTGTGACACCCTGAAGTACTGTTCAAAATACAATGTACAAAATAAACAAGTGTGTATTCAATTCATCAGGTGATGTGAATGAAAAGCTTGTCACAATGGCTGTACTGATATACTGTCATGACTAATGAGTAAATAATTTGTTCCAAGCCTGTCCCTCCCCACAGTGATTATCCATTTATAGGATAATTCTTTTAAAAATGTACCACTGTATAAATGTTTTGTTGCTGTATTTGATCACCTGGCTGATGTTTTAGTCTTATGCGTATCCCAATGTTCCCATACTGAATGATTACTAAAATTATAATCATTTTAGTAGTGGACTCACTTTCGGAACCTTCTTTCTTCTGGCCATTCCGTATCACACATTTGCAGCACCAATGATGATGAAGATTTGACTCCGGAGCAGAAGATAGAGCGAGAGCGTGAGAGACGGATGGCGAATAACGCACGAGAGCGTCTGCGTGTGCGAGACATTAACGAGGCGTTTAAGGAGCTTGGGCGCATGGTGCAGTTGCACCTGAAGAGTGATAAACCACAGACCAAACTGCTCATCCTGCACCAGGCCGTCGCTGTCATTCTCAGTCTCGAACAGCAAGTCCGGGGTCAGTAACCTTCAAGTAAATCTCACCGTAACGCTCTGAAAGTAAATTCTATCTTTATGTCAAGGACTGTCATAAAAATCACTATTCACTGGGCAGCTCAGTTCAGCTGGCCTGGAGTCAAACACAGATTTAGTGAAAATAAAGCATGAATGTCAGTTTCCATTTTACAATTTTATTATTTTCTTTATATATTTTTCTCTCCCTTTTGAAGATCAATAGACAGATATTAACTTTAATTTAAAATTACACTTTATCCATGTTTGCTCCAGGCATGCCGGTTTCCTCCCACAGTCTAAAAACATGCACAGTAGGCTGATTGGCTGTTCCAAACCTCCCCTAGGTGTGAGTGTGAGTCTGAATGGTTGTATGTGTGTTGACCCTGCAGTAGCTTAGCAAGCTGTCCATGGTGTACGCCCAGAGTTGGCAGAGATGGGCGTCAGCCTCCCTTGCGACCCTAATTAGGGTTAAGCGGCTTATAAAAATGAATGAATGATAAATGATATATAATCACACAGTCACAACCACCCACGAAGCAGCAAGGGACTCATCCCGATACGCTCTTTTATTATTATCATTATTTAATATTTATTTATGTATTTAATGGTAAAAGTTTTGCTCATATAATTCTATACTTTTTATAAATTCTATATTTAGGTTGTTATTGGACCTTGGACCTTTTTTTTTGCATTATATGGAATAATTCTTTTCTGCCATTTCACCTAGAACCACTTGGTGGCACTGTCTCAATTTAACTCACCCTGAGTTCTGTTAAAAAATGCACACTGGTGCACAGTGAGTTCATTGTAATACTGATGTGTCTAATTGTGTCTGTGTGTGTGTGTGTGTGTTCCTCAGAGAGGAACCTGAATCCAAAAGCAGCGTGTCTTAAAAGACGAGAGGAGGAGAAAGTGTCCTCAGATGCCCCGCCTCTTTCAATGGGTGGAGCTCACCACAGCATGGGCGACGCCTCCAATCCAATGGGACAAATGTAAAAAGCCACACCTCCTCCCTAAAATGGTCAGATTTCACTTTACACTAATCTGCTGTTGCTCATGTGTACCGTGTTACCTGGGAAAAAAATCTAACAAACAAAACAGACAATCAAACAAAACAAAACTCAAATTGATTCCACAAAAAAAATTTTAATCTGGATTAAAAAAGTTAAATTGTCTTCCAATTTTTTTTTCCAGACAACCAGATTTATAACTTAACAAAAGGGTGAGAAAATGAGCATAGTTAGTTCATTCAGCTGATTGGAACCACATTGTTGTGAATGGCAATAAAATCGGAACAATAGAGTTCAATATAATCCTCCACCCTCATTTAACGCTGGGTACATTCTAACAACAGATTGGCAGTAAGTGTGTTTGCAGTGTGGTTTTGCTGGTCGATTTGTCGTGTCTGAATGTTTATGATGTGTTACAAAGTCCTAGTCATGAGGGGAAGTAAACTGAATACTTTAAAACTGTATTTATATAACGTAAATGGGTTTGAGTAATATCATTTGGACTTTCATAACATCTATATATAATAAGCTTAATGACCAGATAACAATATCAGCTTTCATTTACTGGCCTGTGTAACACTGTGGAACAACCACTAACTGTATATTGCTGTGAACACATCGCCACAACTTAGCAATCAGCAATGCAACCACATCTTAGGCATGAGGTGGACCAGAACCGACCATATTAAATATCTCTGTTTGCATTCCCAAATCTTGTGTTTGTGTACAGTATTATTTACAGTCAACAGAAAATTTGCTTGTAATAACTCAGGTTTGTGTGTCTAAACTCAAATAAATTGTCTGGAATCGTGCAAAAATGTGTTTAAAAAAAAAAAAAGCACACTTCCTTATAAGACTCACTGTTGATATGTTTCATAAAATATCTATAGCAAAGCCACACTAGTACAGATTTTTCCATTATGTATCAGGATGAGAAAATGTTAACTGGACCTTAGATTACAGATGCTTTTAGTTTTTAGTTTTTTAGACGCAGAGGTTTTTAAAAATGTCAGCAATTTTGAACTTTGAATGCTGTCACATTGTGTCAAAGGTTATGGTTATCGGCCCGGTCTATCTGAAGGATATAGATAATAACTTTACAACATGAATACAGTGCTGGTGATATTATATAGCATATGGCAGAAGGGAAGCCGGAGGGTGCCGTGGATTCGTTTGTGTCACCAGCTATCAAAAACTTCCCAGTGGTCTCCCATATGAACCATTGTCCTATCCCTCAAAGTTAATGAATCCTTTAAAGCACAGGTGTCAAACTCAAATCAAGTCTGGCTCTCCAACTCATTTTATGTGGCCTGCAAAATCTTTCAAAGAATATGATTATCGTGCATTTTTTTGCATCAACCATTACCATGAAACCTAATTCATCATCCTTCCACTAGGTGGCAGCCTATTTCAAGTAAACAGCTAGTCATTCATGATTCAAGAAATATTGCATGCTAGCTTGTCGCTATTAAGCTTTGTCTGAAAATGCAAGTGAATAAAGGTAAAATAGGACAGATACCTAAATGAATTATTTTGCCAATGAGATTTCATGGTTTCCCTTTTAGAATAGATGTACAGTGATTAATTTGCCCTTGTTCACCTTTAAATTTAGTGACGTGTCACCCAGTGAAAACAAGTTTGGCACCTCTGCTCCCAAACAATTCCTGGATCCAAAATTTGATCCAGATGATATGCCAAATCAAATGAGCCTTCCCTGTCCAAAGCCCATCGCTGGTAGAAATTTTATGAAAATCCACACCTAACGTTTTGTGTAATCCTGCTAACAGTCAAACTGAGCGTAATGCATAACCTCCTCGGTGGTGGTAATAAAATAAGGCAAGTCATTTAGAGAACATATTTGAAACTGGTTCACCATTGTCGTTAGAGAGTGAATGAAATTTATGGAATTGCATGAATTTGACGGGGTTAGTGGACAAATGGTGTGTATAATACGTGTATAATAATTATTTCTTTCTTAAACCTGGAATTGCACATAGAATTTCTTTCATGCAAATGAAAGCATACTTTATCATTTACATTACTTTATTACCAAGAGCACTTGGAGAACAGTCAAACACACAAACTAAAGGTTTGAATGTTATTAAGATATGGAGAAATAAGGAATATTTATGTAGTTATTTAGTAATATATCTTGTCGTGTGTCGTGTGTGAATTTTTATTCTGTGTTGTTAAGCCTGCATTACTAGTGTGGTTTTGTCTCGTTAATCAAATCTCTCTCTCTCTCTGTCTCTCTGTCTCTGTCTCTCTCTCTCGCTGTCTCTCTTTCAGCTCAAAGTTGCCAGACTTTATGAAAATGATGAGCGACCACTTCCTTTGACAACATCATTTTTCCTCTCCTGAAAGTCTGCTAAACAATCAAATCTGACCAGATAGATCAATCAATCAGATTTCTGATGAGTCACCTTATTTTAATTTCATTCCTCTCCATCCCTTATGTTTCCCTTAATTTTTTTTAACATAAAAACTTTCATGTGCATTGGCTATGGGGAAAAATATCTCTCCTTTTTAACATTCCCAGTTTTTAAAAAGAAACAGTAAATATTATTATTGATTGATTTTTTTTGTTTGTTTGTTTGTTTGTTTCTTTTTTTTAATATGTGCAAATGGGGATATTCAAACATATCATGATTTAAAACATTGAAAAGAAAAAAAATTGTGGTTTACCGGCAATCTTTTTTGTTCTTTTTTTTTCTATTCACAATGTGGACAAAAATCCTCTCGCACTTTGGTCTTTTCCGAGCAAGTGAATTTGTGTTATGGTTTCCCAAAACAGAGGGAGAGTTAGCCACAATGACAGTGTACAATTTTTTTAAAAATGGTGTAAAAACTTGCAATAACACTCATTAAAAAAAGTGTACTTCTAGCACAGCGGTTCAAGGAGATGCCACTGTGTGTTTAAAAGGTGTGTGATTACAGCGGGACAGGAAATGACTTTTTAACCAGCAAACTCCCAGGTGTGATGGAGATTTTAAACAACTTCGAAGGTCATTCCAGCACATCGAACAGATTTTATCTTACAGAACGGCGACTATTGCTGAGAAAATGCTTTGCTTTTCAGAAGTGTAGATAAAGCTATAGTGCAGATTTTAACGCTAGTCTCTCTCCTTACATGTCGGAAATGGCTACATCCAGTGATTTATATCATCAAATCAACCAGTCTTTTTTTTACTTTTTTTAATTTTTTTTTGTTTGTTTGGGTTTTGTTTTTTTTTTCATCCTTTCCCCTTGTCATGCCCCCAGCAAATGCAATTTTAAACATGCTACACTTGTACCAACGTGCCTTTTAGAGTTCATATCATCACACAGTGCGAGAAGGACGTTATCAGAAACATTTTTTTAGGATGCAAGCTTAGGGAGAATTGTTAGTCATTAGGTCTATGCAGTCAGGTGTTTTACAGCCTGGGATTTAAAAAAAGTCAAAAGGAAAAAAAACGTATTTTTTGGATAAACTGTATTTAATGTACTGTATGCCTATATGTA
>JBCNYG010000024.1:20044721-20055966 GCA_039654305.1 Porochilus rendahli
CAGGTCACTTCAACCATGCATGCGCTCACTTTAGTATAAAATGTAAAAAATTTCCGTGTGTAGTATAGTTGATAAATGTGTCATTATTTTAATGCATTTATGTTTTTTAGGTTTACATATCTGTTGTTTATTTAGGGATTCACTTTATTTACCTCGTCGGATTCTTAAAAAATATTAACATGCCTTCGAATGGAAGTCAGTGAGGCGACGTGTAGCAAACGGGTTCAAATTAAGCAAGTCACATATGCTAATTATCAGTGATAGATTACTTTCTTGTCATTTTATAAAGAGGAATTCCACTTATTGGTTCCTTATCTGCCTGCCTGGAAAATCAGTTACCTGACTTTTTTTTTTTTTTTTTTTTACACGACCAAAACCCCCAGTAGTTTCTCAGGTATGTTTGAAAGGCTTGTTTTCAGGAGAATTGAGTAACTTTCACTTTTTTTTTAGCCGACAGGATTTGTCAGGATTTTCCCTTTATGCTGTAAACCTTCACAGCGAACTCACAGCCCCATCACATACACTGAGTAAAAATGCTGACAATGTGAGGAATGTCTTTCCTTGCTTGTGTGAAGTAAACTAAAGCTAAAGAATATTTTCCGGGTTTAAAAGATCCTCAAAATCTGGACATCCTGTTCATACACCATGTGACTAATGTCTGATATCAACCTGATTATTTCCACCTCAGTATGCTACTAGGTTTAATTATTTAATTAAAACATACTTTCTAAATATTTGTAGTATTAATCTCTTGCACATTATCCTAGGATTAGGCATTAAACCAAACACAACATTTTTAGCTTTAGAGCATGCTTAAGATTTCGGGTGTGGTTTAGGTGTGGTGCCACGGACATCACTCCTAAATATTTTTTGTAGGAGGGAGTGGCGCATTAAAAACACAGAGATGGGCTGTCTAGACGGCCATGCCTACAGATAGATGCAGACTTTATGTGGCTCTCGCCTTTAATCGTGCATTTATCCATTTAGTAAACATTATTTTATCTCATTTACTGAGTCAAAGCTTGGTGAATTTTAAAATGTCATTTTTATTTGAATTATGTATGTATTTCCACTATACGTGTAGGATCTACGTCATGTTGCTAACACAACACTGTAATGAAGGCGCTCGATCACTGCTTCAGCATTTACCTTAGGCATTAAACTCATTTATGTTTAACCGTCCAATTTAATAATAATGAGAGCAGCAGACTCGCAAAGAAGTTATTCGGGTCTTTTTTCTTTTTTTTTTTTTTCCAGGAAAAGCTACAGATTGACAGACAGGATTTCACAACATGTTACAGATTTCACTGGTACAACCTGTGATGATTTGCTTTGTTTAGACATGTCACAACTAATGGCTTCTTAAGCTTTATCTTGGTAAAAGTTTAGGGTGAAAAACACCTCCCCATCTCCTCTCTTTTTTTTAAGGTTACGCAACACTTGTTAGCTTTTTATCTGTAGTCTGTGTTCTACTGGAACCATTTCCACATCTCATGGTACAAGAGGGAATGATGAACTTTGACCTCCAGGTGCTGATGTGGCTCGTTTGTGGGATCACTCAAGCTTTGTGGCAGTTTTTTGTTCACACAGGGTCATTTTGTTTTCGCATTGTCTCCATATTCTTTGGCTTTTTTTTCCTCAGTTGGAGAACATGTAACTGAAGGATGAAGATGTATAGCTCAACTAATTTAAATAGGTAATGCTGTATGTTAAGGTTTCCTCAACTTTAATTAGTTATTGCATGACTGCGATGAATTTCAGACCTAATATATTATACTAACATTACCAAACTAGCTAACACAAGGCTTAACTGATATTTTGCTTAAATAAAAGGAAAAACTGAACGGAAGAAAAACAACTTTATTGATCAATATTCATCCCATCTGTGGAATGGTAATTAGGTCAATATTATGCCATATGAACCGATATATTGCTTTGAACAAGCTATTAACTGACAATACATTTAGTATGTTTATATACAGTAAGCTTGTTTTAAAAAATATATGAAATAAACATTAATCAATGTAAATATAACTTTTGTACTTTGAAACTAATCTCACTTAATACTTTTATCAACTAACTATTTTATGTTGTAAATTTTTGCTATTTGAACATTTTTCCATTTCATGTTATTAAAGTAAATATCAGTTAAGAGATAAAGTAATGTTATTTAAAGGGTTACCTGTAAAATAAGAAATGATTTTAGCTTCTGTTGGGAATTTCTCAGGTTTGAGTCTTTGAGTACAATCCTTTATACCTTCGTTTATTCTGTCTACTCCTCCGAGTCAAACTCTTTTCATTACATTTAGTATTTTAGTAAGGAATGATGTTTTAGGATGTAATTTTGTTAAATTTTAGTTACATTTTCTTTAATAACTAATGAAATAAAAATATTGGCTGGACTCTGCTTGCTGTGGGTTCAGCAAAATATTGTGCAAATAACACGACCAGCCATTAAATATTTCATTAGATTCCCATCAGGAGGTAAAAAAGGCAGCTTTGCTAAATCCAGCCGACCACTTTGCAAACAGGTCTACATTTTCACACTCTGTCTTCATGAATTCTTGGCACTCGGAGCTAATGACAAGTCAACAAACGACCGACATGCTTTTCCAACATGGTTAAAGCTGCCATGGAAGACGCAAACAACAAACAGATCTGTTTTGGGAATGAAGTTGAGTGATTCATCATTAGAAAGGCCTGGAACGCTTTGAGCAAAAGAAAGACAGAAACGTGTGGCCAAATTGTCCTGTGGCTAAATCTACAAGCTGTAGTCTGGATGCGTATACAACAAAACAAGTGATGAGATAAATGACTAGTCGTGTCCAACAGGAGGGGTGCTAGGCTTTTGGCTACATAATATGCTTAATACACTCACCATTGTGATATGAGGTTTTTAGTACAGCATGGTACAAAACATTAATACAACATGGTATTAAAACATTAAATGCTGTACCGCTGCAGTGGCTGTACAGGTATTTATTCATTTGCTTAGGAAAACCGGGGATGGAGTAATATGTCTGTATCTTTGACATTAACTGTGGAGTGGTGGTTTACAGTCGTGAACTAGACTTTGGCATCTCGTGCCTCTCAAACAGTGAACAAGGGCGTTTTCTGGAATTTCTTCGGGAGGAGGAGTGACTCTTGGACCAGATTCTTCTCTACTGAGTTGTTATGTCTTAGCAACAATCATAAACGTTGCAGGAGGAGTCTATGAGCCAATGATGAAGCTGAGATTTGGATGACAGCCAGTCAGACCAGGCATGTTTATGGCTGCAGTATGGCAGTGTCGACCGATTAAATAAGGCCTGGGTAGTCTCAATTTCTGTCATGAATTCTAGAAGAACGTCATAATATATATATAATTTTTTTAAGCCTAGTTTAGTTTTGTAAACTACTAACATTTACAGATTATCTGAAAGTATTTTCAACCTAAATAAAGTGGAAAAACACGCTTTCTTGAATACCGAGGTACTTTATGTGACATTATGGGCCATAATCCTATACATATGTAATGCAGAACCATTAGCGAATATTCACACCTGACTGACAAAGCATGAATGTTGGAATGGTTTGTGTTGAAGTCATCAGTTCAGGTATTTGACACAAGAAAAGAAAAAGCTGTCATGACTCACGAGAGGACATGGAGAATGCCATCATAAAGAATTACATGTTTGAACCTGAGTATGTTAATTGCTGTTGCAACTGCTCTACTATTCTAGCCTGTTATTATTATTATCATTTGCCAAACCACTTACTCCTATTAGGGTTGGGGGAAGGCTGAAGTCTATCTCAGCCAGTACTGGGAGGAGGCGGGTTACACCCTGAACTGCTCACTAGTCCATTGCTGATTCGGAATCAGTGACTGCCAAATTGTGAGTTTGTCAGCTGTTTTGATTAAAGTATTATCCACTCAGGATAACGACAATTAGGTTCAGAAGGCGAGGTGGATGTCTCTGACTGAAGGGGACTATTTAATTCAGCGGCATCTAATAAGGCTGAGCCGCATAACTGTTTTAGTATATGCTACACAGGAACAGAAGCAAAAAAGCACACTAAATTGAGATGTTTGTTTCTTTAATTGTTAAAACATGACGGATGCAGGTGCGCAAGTGTAACAGCGTCTCTTTAAATCTCGTCCATCATTTCAGTATATACTACGCAGGAACATAGAGAAAATCAAACTAAAATGAGATTTTTATGGCTTATTTTTCGTGCCATTTTACATGTAGTATATACAAAAGAGTGATCTATTTTCATGGACTGAATTCCTATCCAGGATGTATTCCTGCATCACCAGTGTTCCCGAGATAGGCGTCAGATCCGCCATGGCCCTGATGAAAGTGCTCACTTAAGATGAATGCTGAAATCAGGACAATCGTTTTAAGAATCAAGATCAACAAGATGAAGAGGATTTTAAACCTGAATGGTTTGGTTAAGTGGTCTATATGGCTATGAAAAAAGGAAATGCACTAACATTGGAAACCTGCCCTTCCTTTTACTTGCAGTAATATTTTACAGCACAGCGATTGCATCTAGGCGTGGCAGCATAGTGATCTAAGATGATTACCATATTGGAATGCACATGCATTTGCTGGGCTGTGAAGGAAAACCTGAAATTCATTCTAGTGGCAACACAACTACATGGAAATGGTGTGTATTAAACACTGCCATAACTGGATAAATCATTTAACTATTCATTAATTAACTTCCTAAGCCGCTTAATCCTAATTAGGGTTGCGGGATCATTTAAATAAATAGAAACAAATAATTTGATTTGCTGAACAGCTTTAAGAATTTCAGGTTTGCTCTGTGGCAGATAAAATGTCACTTATGGCGACCTCCTGTATCCAGATCTCTGTGTACACAATATCCATGTATACTAGGCATCCAGGGGGCCTTGATCTTGGAGATTAACCACAGCCATTAAACTTACCTCAAGGTGCGTGTCAAGCAGCCTGTGGGCTACCGAGCTTCCCTGCGCTCTGCACTTCATTGCTGCTAACAGCTTTTCCGTTTGGCCCATGCCCTCTGCCAATTTTAGCATCATCCAGCACCGTGATAAGGAGCTTACTTCCTTCTCATTGGGTTCTGCAGCCAGACCAGCTGCTCGATTCACTCTCGACTGCGGTTGTACTGGAAGATGGAGCTTAGCGAGCGGTGATTGTTCCATCATCCAACGTTGGGCAGAACAAACAGCTCGTCATACTGTCCTGTCGTACACAGAGTGTTGCGAAAGTATTACAGTATTAAAACAATTTACACAAGAATAAATACTCAGCAACCATAGCCTCTATGACTAGGAGCTAAAAGGAAAACGTCACTAGTTGAGAAGCAAACTGTGCTGGAAGGTTTCTCTAACACAAACACTTACTTACAGCGTTGCTGGGAAGTTTGTGAACCCTTTAGAACTTTTTTTTGTCTTTTCTGTATTGTGGATTGATTGAGTCCAAACTTTTTAAGCCGGTATCTCACAGTGGCGCATGCTGGAGGACTCTATGTTACTGTAGAACAGGGGTGTCAAACTCATTTTCACAGAGGGCCACTTCACTAATTTTAAAGGTGATCAAGGAGTGAATAATCACGAAACATCTGTCCTAAAAGGGCTCAACAGCGACCCGCTAGCTACAATCCTTCTTTAGTCATGAGTGACTAGCTGTTTACTTGAAATAGGTTGCTGCCACCTAGTGGAAGGATGATGAATTAGTGATGATGTACGATAATCATATTCTTTGAAAGATCTTGTGGGCCACATAAAACGACGATTTTTTTCCTTATATTCCGGAACATGTGTGCAAACGGCTGTATGTTGAAAGTGTTGCAATGTAATGATTACGGATTTATTCTTGCATTATAAAGGTTTAAAGCACTTCTAATGACCATCTCTTTATAAATTATGAAGTTTTAATGGATTACACTTGGCATTTAAATAAAAGTGGAAGTACAGTCCCTCAGCCCCACCTATAATCTGTTACCTCTTAAATCTCCCATCCTTGTTATCCCTTTGGTATATTACTTTCTCCTCTCTCAACCAGTTATCTTCCCGGTCACACACTTGCAAACATACCTTTGCTTGCTAGAGAGGTGAAATGTTTTCGGGAAGCTGCACTGATTACTGACACTGCCCCACCCTCACACACCTGTTTTTTTTCCCTCTCACAATCCTTTTTCACCTGCATGCCAAGAGATACACGTGAGTCACCTGGTTGCATTGGGACTTGCTTCTCTTGACTGATTACAGGTAGATCGGCATGAAATATGTCGAGCAGGACAGTTCTCAGGATGAAGTTGCTGTTTTAATTTCTTTTATTCAAACAGTAGCTCTCTGCCATAAGACTTACAAACATTACAGCGATCATTTCAACATCTAAAGGCTGCCTGGTGACCTTTTGGGGTTTAAATCTATTATTAATAGCAGGAGTGATTCTGAACTAGTTTAGAAACCGAGGCATCTTTAAAACTAGATGGTTGCTTTGACACCTTATGCATAATAACGTTCCCGCATGTTTACCAATGCACTACAACTGGAAAAACAAGTTGTTTAGCCGACACCCTTCTCCTCCTCCTCCTACTCCTACTCCTTTCTCCTGCTCTCACGTCTCTGTTTGCCGCTCTGTTCATTTCTTGCTCCACTATGAAATAGACGCGATGAACCTGAGCAGGTAAGACATCACCTGGTCTGAGTGCACATGTTAATCCTGCAATCATACATGACCGTTGTTCCTTTATGATAAGACACTATTTTAGTGTCGTACTCAAATCTTGACTTAAAATTTTAAAGGTGTGCATGTTGTTTTAGTTGATAATCAGAACTTCCTGGATGATGACCACTCCTTGGCATGTCTGCACACTTGCATGTTTGGAGGATTTTAAGGTTGGGTTTGGCTCCGTCTAAACAATTGAATTCATGTCTAGTTGGTATGCTTACAAGGAATTTTTTTTAGAACATGGAAAAACATACAGATGTATGCCATGAAATAAGTTTTAAAGTTAGCTCTGTTATCTCTAACAGCTAGACGTCACAATATCTTGGCGTCAGCTTTTGGCTTTAGCTGACTATGGTGCTTTTCTTTAGATTGTCATCTTGTATACTTTTATTACTTGTAACACACTTCTAAGTTTTATTCAAACAAGAGCTTTTGAGACACATCCGTGTTTAGGATGCTACTTGATTTAGAAGCTGAAACAGCCTTCTTTAACTTAAATTTTATAGAAACATTTCAGGATGAGGCAAGAAAAGGTGTGCATACACTTAAGCTATTTATTGTGTAACTGATAAAGCAGCTCGAGTGAGTTTGATTGATGGTAGCTGATACGCTCAAATACAGCTGTATACCTATTTCTGCAGATTACTGCTTGCACTCTGTCACAGTTACCACATAGTTTATTTCTCTGTCAACTGAATGATAAGACTGTACTGTGATGGAACACATCAGCGCTGGTGTTACTTATCACTCACTCCTTCCACATACCACTTATTCCTAGAAGGGTCGAAGAGAGGTTGGTGTCTATCTCAGACGAACCACCAATCAGCCTATGTGTTTGGACTGTGGGAAGAAACCGGAGTATACGGGGAAAACATGCAATTCCCAAACAAAAACGCCCTCGCCCAGCCCAGGACTCAAACCCAGAACCTTATTGCTGTGAGGCGGACATGCTAACCACTACAGCCTGTGCTGGTGTTAATATCAACAAAACATTTTTTATAAACAATTTTTAAAACAAATTAATAAAACAAAGCTTTTTTTTTTGGTTGAAAATGGCTTAAACTGCCACCTAGTGCTTAAAATCTTCCAGAACCTTGCACAACCCATGCTGACGTACAGTTCAGTAGAGTCAAGTACTATTTTATGTCATGAAATTTTTATTGGTAAATTTTAAGTTAAATAAAAACTAGTCCGAGGTGGGCAGCCCATCTCCCCTAGCTGGGCCATTAAATTGGAGTATTCTCGTTTTCAAAGAAATTGTGATTATTATACCTTTTGGCACTTCTTAGCATTTGTCAGTGTTATCTAGTGGGTGGAGTTAGTCGTTGAGCAGGGGGGTGAGGTTACCCTAAAGGTAATAAACCAAAAGGTAAACCTGATGAGATTTCAGCTTCTGATTCGTTACTGAGTTTTGATTATACCTGGTTTCACATTCTGGGTATTTATGTACATGTGAGCATGTCGTATGTGAGCAGTTGCATGTCATGTGAAGAGATGTAAAGAAACACTACATTTAAATTCTCACTTTCACCACAGAGTGATGCAAGTGATATGGTGCTATTTGCTTTTTAAGTCAAGCAGATCAGGTTGCTAACTTGCTTCACATAACAGTTTAGCTAGCTAAGAAAAATGAGGCGAAATCCAGTATATAGCTGCATGTGATTTGCTTGGAGAGTAGCTCCATCCTGATCCGTTCTATCTCTTTCTCCTTCATCCTGCTGCACATCAGCACTTTTCTAACACAAAGCTATATAGATAATCAATAAAATGAAAGTATTATATAAGCAATATTAGTTTGAAACTTTTTCAGAACACAACACTTTTCATTCTGCTTCCAGACACACCTCTCGTTCTCAGCCAATCAGAATTCGCGTAAAGGCTGGTTCACACGCAGAACCAGAGATGCACTCATTGCACTGTTCCGTATACATCGAACTCGCTCTCTGTTTCACGACACACATGTTTCAATGGAGTTGCGAGTATAACTCAGCCTTTGGCTCCACGAACAGCAGAAATCGAATGTGAACTTTCCCATAATCTCTGCCCACCCTGATTTATGACCACGTCTGTATGTTTAGGGAAACGGCACAGCTTGTTTGTGTGGGAAAGAGAGAGTCTGATATTGCAGCATGTTGTTGCTGTTTAAGGGGGTGCTCTGTTTAGTGTGTGTGTGTGTGTGTGTGTGTGTGAGAGAGAGAGGGAGAGACAGTAATGTGTAGCCTGCAAGGTCAAAATCTTTATTAGACATCTTTAATTAGGCTGCTTATGATAATAGCATTAATATATTGTATTTCTATTATTTAATTTCTTACATAAAGTTATTCGAAAGCTCATCACTTGAGAGTGCATACACGCACACACTCTCTTCCACCAACTTTAAACACTAACTTTTAATCTTGTCTTCCTCGTCTTTTTAACTCTCCCAGGGAGAGAATAGAGAATGATCAATCAAGTAGACACACACACACACACAGACACACACACACACACACACACACAGAGGGTTGACTTGTAAGGAGGTCACATTTTCACCCACAGCAACAGGACAGAATGCTAAACACTGTGTCATTAACCAGAAACTCCCCCGAACCCTGTCTTTATTGCACCATGAGCTCCTGCAGCTGTACCTCCGCCTTTGAGGTTGTAAGTAAACATTAGTATAAATACTAGATCTAGAACATAACTATACTTGATCGATGTTCTCTAGAGTTTATACCTGTTTCCAACCTTTGTGCTCCCTTAGTGTGTAAAAATGACTGCATAGTTATAATGGCAGGTAAATCTTGATCCTGAAAGGAACCGGTAAAGATCAAATAAGTGTAGTTTGTACATGATGTTTAATGTTGTTTTTATGCTAATGCTGTTTTCACCAAAAAGTGCATTAGACATCCAAAACTGAAAGAACAATCTGCCCTCCGTAGCATTTTTTCTTTTACATGCATGAGCTATTTACGTGTGATATTTTGGCTTGAAATCATGTTTACGTTTTGGAATGCCTTTAAATGCAGTACATGTTTGCTCTCTTTTGTAAGGCGCCTGATGTCTCACCAGTGCTTATTAAATGTCCTGTTGGTCGGTTTAATTGATACTTTTTAAAAACATATTAGGATTAGAATGATTTTGGAAAAATCCTTCTTTTCAGAGAAACACCTCCTACACAACACTTCCCATGTTTGCTTAGTCTGGATTCCTTATACCGGTTTTTATGTGCCTTTCCTTTTCATGCCATGTTGTGTAATATGTAACTTCCAAGAACTTCTGGTATTTCTGCGCTGATGGTTTTCACTGACCTCTTGTTTCCCATAGCTCCTTAAAGGAGTCATTTGATCTTGTTGGGGGAATCTCCAAACTGTTACAGGAATTGGACCAGCCTTTCTACTGAGAGAAATCTGAAACTTTTTATTTCGTAATTTAGTTTAGTTGGTTGTTAATACGTATGGATAGCAATTTATTTATTTTTTTGGTCTTTGTAGTTATTAGACTACTTGCAAATTATATTTTGGGCATCAGTGGCTGTCACAGCAAGTCCAACCAAACATTTTTTATAGTAAGTGTGATGAACTTCAGGTGACTTCCAAATAATTTATGAAATTTTTTCAGCTTTAAGTTCAGCAAAAACATCATGGTTAAGACCTATAAAGCAGGAGTACTGAACTTGTTTTAGATATCAGATCATGTTATAGTTCAGTAGACCAAAACATCATCACATTTTTACTTTAAGTTTATTTTGTAGGATTTGTCAGATTGAACGCTTACAAACCAAAAACAAATCTTTCATATATTTGTTTTAACCATATGTGGTTAACCGCATGATGCATGAGTATTCACCCCCATTAATGTTGCTACATTTTGAATTTAGAAACATGGAAGTTTTTGACAAACTGAGTTTATATTAATTTTTAATAAAGAATTACACCAACGCATTTTGTCAGTAGATGACTTTATGGATCTGACTGTATTGCTCTGTTTTGCCTCGTGGTTTAGTCTGAGATTTGACACTGGCCCTTTCTGCTGCTGCTTCTTCTTCTCGTTTTTAATTGTTCAGTTCACTTACAGGCTAAATTCATCTAGCAGACTCTTATTGTTTGATTTTTTTTAAGGTCTGAATTGTTCAAATTGCATGACAACCAAATTTAAACACGGGCAACAGTGCAGCTGTACAGTACACCTGTCTGTTGGGTATTTTGCCTGTGAGAAGTGATAGCTCATACTTTATGTGAAATTTGCTTAACATAAGCTTGATGAATCTAGGCATTTATTCCAAATGTTCTGTACTGGAAAGTGTTATATTCAAATTTAATGCGTGTATTACTGTAAGTTTGTCGCAGGGCATTGCAGAAACTCCTGTTTAGCATTAAGTGGAAATGACCAGTCATTTATCTCACCATCGCTTGTTTTGTGGGGATGCAGATCCAGATTGCAGATTGTGGATATAGCCATGGGGCAATTTGGCCGCACATTCGTCTCTCTCTCTCTCTCTCTCTCTCTCTCTCTCTCTCTCTCTCTCTCTCTCTCTCTCTCTCTCTCTCTCTCTCTCT
>JBCNYG010000024.1:20071049-20090215 GCA_039654305.1 Porochilus rendahli
GACTTGAACACTCGTCATCAAAACCCCCTTCGTGTGAAGGAATTGAACCACTCATCACCACACCACTAACCTTTTTGTGCCGGGGGTGTTTGTTTTTTTTTTTTTTTTTTTTTTTTAATCAAATGGTCATCGTTTATTACTCAGATACTGATGTATGTCTTTCACTGCATGGGTATGTACATGTCTCTGGAATATTTGCGTGTCTCCTTCAGGACGTGTGTGTTTTAATTTAAATGGAGCTTGGTCACTACATGGATTCTTGTGCTAATTTGCTTGTTTTAATCCAACTATATGCTACAGTTTGTCTAAAATTCACCAGTGCATAATTCACTGCTTTACTTGCACATGTTGTAAGTGCATGCTTCTGCAATTGGTTTGCTCTCTCTGTCTACAGATGCTCCCCAGTGTGTGCACGCAGACGCTTTAACACACAAACGTGCGTTTATGCTAATGCACCTCCAATGATGCATCACTCTCTCTCTTGGAATTTCTGTTTGCCCAGGAAAACAGACCAGCAAGCCCCGAGTCTGAGGAGGAGCTGCTTACCCCTAAAGCACTCAACAGCCCAAAGTACCAGATGTTCCTAAGGACAGATTCGGTCAGGAACGGTGCTAGCGGACCAGGCGGACCCAGTGATACCAGCACCGGTGCCAATGGAACCCAATCTAGTTTGTCTCACTGGAAATCAATGGAGTCATTGACAATGCGTGACTGGGACATCGGTATTCACAGGGTGAGGGAGGATATTCCTGAGAAAGTATAACCTTAACGTGTCTTTATTTCCGTGTAAAATAAATCCAATAAAATACTTGGCTCCAAATCTTAAAAAAAAAGAAAGAAAGAAAGAAAGAAAAGAAGAAAAAACAAAAGTGAAATGGTGTTGAGGATGCTGCACTGTATGCTCTCTGAACCATGCCCCCTATCTCTGTTTACCTGCTAATTTACTGATAGCAAACAACCACAGATGCAGTCAGTTGTGACGTGGCATGTCTTCCTTTGCTTTTGGTTCAGAGGGAAAGAAAGGGATGAAAAGCAAACAAACCTTATATTCCTCTGTTCACCACATGAAATTTGCTGCTTGTTACTTAACTGAGAATAAAGGTTTTGTTTGTCTTCTCTTACAGACTGGCAGTGCTGAGGTTCGTCCCAAAACTTTTAACAGCCCTTACTCAACCCTCTCACTGGACTACAACCCTGTAAGCCGAGTGTCCGAATACAAGGTGCTTGTTTGTTTGTTGTCTCTTATATTTTTTAGTTAACATATGTACAAATGTACTAACACAGACAGTATACATTAGTGTGTATAAAGTTTATAGTGCTGTACTTGGTACCTCTGCTACATAATGTGTATAAAGTCTGATCCTAGTACTTAATGAGTAATACAAAAGTT
Organism: Porochilus rendahli; assembly: GCA_039654305.1. Classification (NCBI taxonomy): domain Eukaryota; kingdom Metazoa; phylum Chordata; class Actinopteri; order Siluriformes; family Plotosidae; genus Porochilus; species Porochilus rendahli. The sequence continues at coordinate 20,072,440 of JBCNYG010000024.1, forward strand.
AATAGAACTTTGTGTGTTAGATGCCTGAGAGGAGGTCTCCAACACCATCTGAGATGACTTTACTCTCTATTAACCGAAGCCCAAGTCCTGTTAACATAAGTAATGCTCCCCGAGGACGATACTCTGTTTACGACTCTCTCAGCCGGAGACAAGTGGTAAGAACCTTTGCTTTGTGATTACATTATTAACCTGTGAAATATCAGGTAGTACAGAAATACATAAAGTACATTTATTATAAATATAAAAAAAAAAGATTGGGTTTATGTGAAAGATATATAATAAGGCAAATAATAACGACTATTATTACGCCATCATGCCGCCCACTACAGTACCAACAATGAGAAAATCTCTTGAATGAAAAATACTATCCATTATCTCAAGAAAGCGAACCAAATACGCTCACGCTGCTCCTATATAGTATATACCAAAATAAAACATTCTCACTTCCTAACTGATTTTAAATTGTCATGAAGTATCATGATTACTTCCATTATCAATCAAACGACTGTTGAGATTCAAATTTGCAAAATATAGCATTTATAAACAGATTTCTGCATAGTACATGACCTTTAAATGTTCTTCACATTTCTAGCAGCAAGCCCCTCCGTCCCAGTTCCTAATGAGGAACAACGTGCCCAGCAAACGGGACTACATTGAAGAGCTGACCAGACAGCTGGAGGAATGTCAGAGGGTAAGTCAAGGACGATTTCCACTCAACAACAATGCATTTATTAAAAAATAATAATCCTGTTTAGCTCCATCACAGGCCATTATAAATGATGTCGATAAACAATAATACTTGTTTAAAATAATAACACTTCATTTTAATTATTTAAACACTTGCTATTAAGTTAACATAACATTACAGCTGTCATGATGGCTCTTTTCACACCATCGCTGCTATCGTTCAGGTTAACCATGCTTTCAGACTAGAGAAATAAATAGATTCTCAGATTTAATTCGGTTCACTATTGTTTTGCTCCTCCTTACAGAGAAATCAATTTCTGGAGGCAGAGAGCATTGAGCTGGAGAAGGAAAGAGCCCAAATTCGTTTTGAGATGCGAAATCTGTTGGTGAATAATGAGGACCTGCTGCGTATGAACACACAGCTCCAGACAGAAATGAAGAAGATGAGAGAGAGGATTGTTGAACTTGAGAGCGACAACAATGTGATGGTGGAACGTTTTAAGCAAATCGATGTAAGAAATGCATTCAAAAATATAAATAATTTTTTTAATTTTTGTACCTGACACTCAGGTGTTTATGTTCTCTGTTTTCGTATGTAATATTTGAATCCAGCTGGTTTTGTACTCAACACACCATCGTGTGTGTGTGTGTGTGTGTGTGTGTGTGTGTGTGTGTGTGTGTGTGTGTGTGTGTGTTTGCTTTGCAGGTGGAACTGAAAGAGGCACGAGAGGTCATGGTGGAGGCAAACACTCAGGAGTACGCTTTTAACTTCCTGCAACAGTCACTCAAAAACAGAATACAGGATGCAGAGGTGTGTGTGTGTGTGTGTGTGTGTGTGTGTGTGTGTGTGTGTGTGTGTGTGTGTCAGTTTATAGTTATATAGTTTAGAAATTTTCATTACGTTTTGTTTTTGTTTTGTCCATCAGTTTTTTTAGTAAGTTTTGCCACTCACTCATTTGCTGAACCGCTTAATCCTATTAGAGTGGTGGGAAGGATGGCGACCATCTCAGCTGACACTGAGCAAAGGAGGGGTACATCCCGAACAGGTCACCAGACCATGCCAGGGCCAACACCCATGCAACCATTCACACGCAATTTAAAAGAGTCAGTTAGCTCTAGGTGCATGTCATTGTACTGTGGGTGAGTACTCGGAGAAATCCCACGCGAACATGTAAACTCCACACAGAAACACGGGACTCGAATCCAGGACCTTCTTGCTGTGAGGTGGATGTTTAGACCACTACGCCACCTTAGTTTTGCCAGTGCGCATGGTAAATGTAATTATTTTGAGGAATTTACTTTTCATTTAGTGGTCATTTATTTTAGTGGTGGCACACTACTGCCACCTTTTCACAGCAGAGTGCAACTCGAGGATGGAAAAATGAAAACAAGAACTGATTTTGCCTGCAGTTCTGATGTTTACTTTTTACTTTGTGTTGCATTCTTCATTGTAGGTTTTAGTTAGTTCATCCCCTTTAAAAAAGTTTCAGTTTTCTTTAACAGTATTGACCTGTGTGTGCACGTGGGTATGTGCAGGAGGCACTGGAGAAGCAGACTCAGCATGTACAGGAGCTGTCTGAGAAACTGTGGCTGGCTGAGAGGAATCTGGAGGAGATGGAGATTGAAAAAGATACCAAGGGAAAGAAAGCATCAGAGTTCAAAATCACTATCGAGAGACTGGAGACTGAGGTACACACACACACACACATGAACAGAAAGGGATGCATGAATTGGGCTGCTGTAATTTACCTATAATAACAGAACATCAGTTATGAATGAAGAACGGTAAAATTAGTAGCAGTTGCAGTTAAAAAATCCTGTCAATAGAGATCGCTACAGGACCCTCAGTGTTCCCGAAACTGAATAAAGTCATATTTATATTTTGAACACACACACACACACCGCTGCTATTGTACACCACATGCATAGTACAGAAACATTTAATGTGTATGAGATAAAGAGTCATAAACATTTTTACATCAATATTTATGAATGCCCAACCTATGCAGTTAGTCATTTTGTGTGTGTGTGTGTGTGTGTGTGTGTGTGTTAGCTGGCAGAGGCTCTGCAGCATGGGTCTCAGTCGAGTTCTGAGTTGGGTCTCCAGCAGAAGCTCAGAGTTGAAACACAGCTGCGAGTAGAGGAACTGGAGGAGTGTGTGCTGGAGAAAGATCAGGAGATTATACGCTTGCAACAGATCATCAGTCGCCTACAGGGAGAGGTGTGCACACACACACACACACACACACACAACCATGTGCAGGTTAAAAACTGGAGCGAGTAACAAAGTACTCTAGCTCAAAGTTGAGTCTATTATAAAATTACATATTCGGTGATAATAAACTAAACTTACTCAAAAATATGGTGTGTGTAGGTCTCCGATAAGCTGATGGATAAGGAGCAGTCACTAGAGGATGAGATCCAACTGAGGGAGAGAATTCAGCTTCAGTGTAAACAGGCTGAGAGAGCAGTGGAAGACTTACAGATGGAGCTGAACACAATCACACAGACCAGAGATGATCTGAGCAAACAGCTCAAACTGACACAGGTAACCGGCACACATACACACTCCTCTTACAGAGATATAATAATCATTCTCGTTACTCTTGTTGTTAATGTATTTACAGGGTTTGCAAAATAGTTAGTAATGTGCAGGAACTCTTTCCCAGTGAGGACCGTGTTAGAGGTCAGACACCAGTGGAGCGCCAGGCACGATTCCTAATCCAAAAAAATCTCCACCGTTATTCAGGAACCTGCTTGCCCACCTTTCCCTGAAACACTAGTGTGCATGCTCTGATTGGTTGCCTTCTAGAGGCTGAGACGCAGAGCAGGATGGGAAAAGATACCACTTGTACATGAGGGGGCAGCCAAAAAAAAAGACCCAGCACATCATGACACACTAGTGTGCCAACCAATAAATCTGCAAGCCTATAACATATCTAGAGGGAAAACTTAAACATGTGCTAAACCTGTACGCACCATTCTGCCATTGTATAACATGATTCTTTACCACTGTTCCCACATTTAATATCTCTCCTTTAAACACTTGCATCAGTAAAGTTATTGAAATACACCGTGTCCTCATGAAATGAGGTTACGCCATGTGTTCACCTTCACATAGACACGCATTAATAAATTCTGTGTGTGTGTCTCAGGAACAAGTGATTGATCTGGAAACTGATGTGGAAGAGCTGCGGGAGAATGAACAAAGACTTATCACCAAACAAAAGAGAGCAGTGGATCAGGTCAGTACATTAAACAGTGCTGAACACTATCTTATTACTGTCACCGTGCATAATGTTGGACATAAAACTGGTAAATCGATCAGGTACTTTTACTGTATAATGTACTTGGCCTTATTATTGGCTTTTCCACATTAAGCAAGTAAAAAAAATGCAACTTATGTTTTTGTGGGCTCTCTCTCTTTCTCTCCTGCAGTTTGAACAGATGCAGATGAAACTGATTCAAGAGAAGGACCTTAATGATAAACTGGAGTGTGAGAAAGTGATCCTGGAGAGACAGGTATGCAAATTTATATATGCCATTTCAGTTTAGGTAATGAGATGTGCAGGTAAACTCTCATGCTGATGCTGTGATGATATACAACCTTTTCATGTGAACTTCACTATAATCAGATGATGTGATGTATGAAAAACTATGCTAATGAGTTGTACAGTTATCACATTCTTTATCAAATCAAATCAAATAAATAACATTCGTGTTGGGCCATCTCAAATTTTGCATGGTATGAAAATCTCTTGATTTTCAGGTTCGAGAGCTTCGGAGTGAAATCGATGAGCTGCAGAATAACAGGGTTCAGGAACATGTGATCACTAAAGCAGAAACCAGAGCTAAAGAGCTGGAGAACATGCTGAGAATGGAGGAGAGGTAACACAAACACGTTCTTTCTCTTGTATCCTGTAGTCATAAATTATTGATGCAGGCACATCTAAACTCTCTCGCACACATCCATGTTTCTTTGTAGAGGTAAAGTGGTGCTGAATAACACTATCGGTAAGCTGGAGAGGAAAATTATCGAACTGAATGAGCAGGTGGAGGAGGAACACAAGCTTGGCAATGAGCAAAAAGACCTGGTACACTTAATTTCCACTTTAACTGCATGTATTCATTTTTGCCACTAGATGGCGCCTCATGATTAAGTAGTGGTTTTGATTTGAAATTGTTTTTGGAGTTTCTCTGTGTGTGTGTGAGTGTGTGAATGGATTTTTAAACTATCTGAGGTTATATTTATCGTGTATAGATGACTCAGAGAATGAGGTCTCTGAAGAGGCAGCTGAATGAGGCAGAAGAGGAGGCGAGTCGGCGCGAGGCTCAGCTTAGATACACACAGCGAGAATTAGGAGAAGAGAGAGAGTCCAATGCACGATTACAGAAACAGCTGCTCGAGCTGCAGCTACAGATGAAGTGAGTCCTTCTACATGCATGTCTTTCTCTCTGATGATCACGTGAATGTTATCATTCACTGTCTCTATTCTATACAGAAAATTTAAACACTGTACTGTTACTGTGTTCTTCTTCCTGTTTCAATAGCCCCAAGTGCTTACACCTCACCCTGATGATCAGATATTACTATCCTTATCAGGACATTTGGTTCCCCCGGAATTGCAAATATTCCCTCGCTCTCTATACACAGCTGTGTTTCTGTCTTAAATAATACTCTTTAAAATAGAACTAGACCAAACATATATAATATATATAATCAATAAAAATAAATTAATTCACTACTCAGTCGTCACTCACTCATTTACCCACTCAGTTAATCCTATTGGGGTCACAGGGAGGCTGGAGCCTATCTCAGCTGGCACTGGACAAAAGTGGGTGCACCCTAATAAACTCACCAGACCAAAAGCGTAACCATAATCCACATAAGATCTCTGCAGTTACCTGGAGTGCTCTTTTATTTATTAATATATTTTTTCATTACTAAATACTCACAATTGCAAGGCTTGACTCAGTAATTGGTGTATCCGGAGGAAGCGCAAGCGCAGGGAGAACATGCAATCTCCAAACACAAACGCCTAAGCGCAGGACCTTCTTGCATGTTAACTGTTACACCACCACATCGCCCAAGTTTACTTCTAAAAGGTGTAATATATTCAATGCCAATGATTCTATTTATTGTATTCTCTCTCTCTTTCTCTTTCTCTCTCTATCTATCTATCTATCTATCTATCTTTCTAACGTGTGTGCAATTTTTATTAATATATATGGGGTTTTTGTCTTTTTTTGTTCTGTAGGAGAAAGGAGTCCGTCATGATGAGGCAAACTCTGGATAATTTAAAGCTGGACTTGTCTGATGATGATGAAGAGGAAGAACAGAAGAAGCCTGCAGAGACCATTCAAATCCAGTCGGAACAGAAAAAAAACTAATTGGTGAATGTGTAGCGATAGTAAATGTACAACAAATATAAATACATGTTGCAAAAACATCTAGTAACTAACTCCAACACAGAGAGAGAGAGAAAGAACAAGGGGCACTTTAATATTAATGTGTCACTAACTTTAATACCTGGGATTTAACCAGTCTTTATACCTGGGAAAGGAAATTTCTATTTGTTGCTGGGTTATTTTTTATAATTGACTTTTACATGGACAGTGTTAAGTCCAGATGATAAGCTTAACTAAATGTTTTGCAGGGGTTTAGAGGTGAATGTGTTCTCGCTGCCAAACATATCACACAAAGTGATCATCGCCGTCAAGGGATGTGCAGGCCGTGCGCTGTTTATTTTTTAACTGTATAGAGGAACGTCCTACTATTTAATTTACCTTTTTTCTTTCTTGCCCCCCTTCTCTTAAAGGTGTACATGTTATAAGAATACTGTAAATAATTTTGCAAACAATAATTTTTTGTTTTATAATTAATTGTGTAAGACTAGGATGCTAGAGGTTTTAAGAAAAGCAAACACTAAACTAAATACTGTCTTTGTGCTGTAGTGCAATGCTGACCTTTTAATTGGAAATATTATTAAAAATTTTCTTAATCATTTTGCTTAGAAAAAGCTAATATTGTTAACAGTTAGCATTGCACAGTTATACGAATGGAATTCTGGTTGTTTGTCCCAAATAGCTTTACTGAACAGTCAGCATTAGCATATGAGTGCCCTAAAATACTGGGTATTTACGTGGATTAGTTTGACCAAAACTGTCAGTGTTGCTAATAATGAGTTAAGAATTAAAATGTAATATTTAATTGAAAAGTGGCTTTCATTTAGTTTTATCCAAATCCTTTCTTTAAAATGAGCTCCTACGCTTGAGTATGCATGGAAATACAGTCATTCATTAAGCATTGTTATAAATGTGTTTTGTATTCCTGCTAATTATTCAATAAGATCTTACTATCCTGCTGTCAGAAAAATGAAAAACAATGTAGCTTGGACCAGCGGGGATTCCACGTGGGTTAGTGTTGGTCTGGTGCGGGTTTAGTTTGGCCAAAATACGGTCATGCTAATAGTAATACATCATTAGCATTACTAAATGGCTAAAGGTTGTTATTCACTCTTGACTTTAAACTGTCCCTTTAAAATGTGCTAATACACACGGAAATGGTCTTGTTCTTGGTCTTGTGATTTATACAGAACTCCTGTCTGTCGTTTTCTAAATATGGATGCATGATTGTGGTTAAAGAAACACTCGACCACATAAACTGTAGTTTTATGCCCTGCTCTGTACTGAATTCAGGTCTCCTTGGAGACCAGGAGTCTTCAATTATATTAAAACAAAATCATGAGGTGTGATCTGTGTATAGTGGGTGCTCTGATCCTGCATTTAGCATGAGATGTCAGAAGACCTGTGCACACACTGACCCTATTCAGCATACACAGAGATTGGTCCGAATGCTTTAATGCAATCCTGCAGCCCATTTTTATTTATCTAATATTTTATTTATTTGTAAACATTGTTGACGAGTTTTGTGGGTGGAACCAAACTGGCCGCATAATTTAATGGTTGCAACACAGGTATTCGGTTTCATTTATTTACTTATTTAGGAACAAATCGAGGCATACGAAGGCATTACTAAAATATTGTTCACCACAGGCTAAACAACTAAATACAGACATCTGATACATCCACTTATATGGCCTGCTAAAGATCCTAACATGAATTAGTGGTGCTGAAATACTATGATGAAGTAGCCTTTTGAGAATGACTTTGTGAGGAGCTGCTGTTAGTAACTTTTTGCCTTTGTTTGGGATAAACAGTGAAGAATACATGGCTGTTGCCTTTATGAAACGAGCACTACAGTATACTGTAGATTAAAAGTATCTGTCATTATTTAAGTTCATAAATGACTCTTCTTTTCATAAAATCATAAATGACTCTTCTTTTGGTTCTATAAAAAAAAAATTTTAATTTTAAATCTGACATCCAGCATCACAATAAGACACATTATCCCCTTAATTCACACATCTCCTGTTTCCCTCCATGTGTTTCTGTTTTTGACATCACACAGTGCACGCAACTGCAAGTCACATAACTGTGATGTTTACTCCAAACTGGTCTGAACAATCAAGTCTTCAAAGTCCAAAGGCTAACTGGCATTTCCACATTGCCCCTAGATGGCAGTGTGAATGGTTGTATGCATGTGTTGTCCTGCGATGGTCTGGCAATCTGTTCAGGGTGTGCCCTGCATTCACCCAGTGCTGGCTGAGATAAGCACCAGCCATCCTGCGACCCTAATAGGATTATACGAGTCAGCGAAATGTTACGCATACAAAGGGTTCCGTTTCTATTGAGTTCATACCCCAGTAGTCCAATTTACTTTGTGGTTTCACATTTGGCAAAACAACACACACACACAGCTAAACACAAAGAGCTATAGGCATTTTTCTTTATTCATAAGGAACATACGAAACACTCATAATTTATTGTTCTCCACAGCGTCAGTGTAACCTGTTTCTCTTCCACTCCATACCTTCTACATATGCATTTATTTATATATTATTATATATTTATACTGTAATAAAGGTCTGAAGGGTTGCACAGCACATCATTGGTCAGTAGAGCTATACAGGCACAATAAGAGAAAACCAATGTAAACATTTAAGACTTTCATATTTATGATCAGGCAGATTTTTCTATTCTAATTCTAATGAGATTAGGAGTAATTACCTTATTCTGTGTGTTTATTTCATTCCAAGAAACTGGGTTGCTCCAAAACATGTCACTGGATGTCAAAACACCAATGTTTCATGCGACACGTTTATATATACCTGCCATAATAAAAGTCTGGTCTTCAATTTGTTAATATGAAAAACATGTCTGTTTTGGCACTGATGGAAATAAAACAATAACATTTTACTACTTTAGAGTCATACATGTATCATGCTTCCTAATATCTTAAGCTGCTAAAGGTAATGTGTTGCTAGTGTATTTTAATAAATTGCACTTTAATTGTGAATTTGATAATTTTATTTTATTTAAATGAAATTCCATGGGTAAGTCAGATTTACTTCTCACTCCCGTATCCTTCACAAATTATTCTTTTGTGGGTTGTTGGTTCACTAAGTGGAATTTTGTGTTAACCACTAATTGAAGATGAAAAATAAAATCCACAAGCTAAAAAAATGCTACTCATCATATCTGAGCATGGGAACTTGGAGAGATGTTGTATTTTTATAAATACTTTACAAAGATTATTTCTGTTTTAAGCCGGTTCTGTTCAAAACTGATATGCATATCAATAAGTTTCAGCCGTTTAAAAAGTAATTGCATCTGTCTTGTTCAATGTCAAACATTTCTTGCTTAGAAAAACCTCATGTTATATTGGTTCCGTGAAAAATATGAATGTGCAGTGCTCACTTAACGCTCACACTGCCTTAAATGCTACAATAAAGTGTGAGTATACTTCCTAGAACATAGCCACTTTAGGAAATGTCCCAAACCACCAGAAAAGCAGAGAATCTCCATTTTTCTGGTGGAGTTCTCAGCACCTAATGGTACTCAAATATTACCAATAATGCAATGGAAACAAGAAGTCATTTTGAACACGATTGTGTACTATTATAAATTGTAGGTAAGCTTTATGTGTAACATCTAGGTAGTGTTTACACTTGTGTTCCTTCCCTATGGCCCTAGTTAGGTAAGTTTGTGTTAATACACAAAAATAGCATAAAGCTAGGAACCAGATGACATGCTATTTTAATTTCTCTATATTGTTTTATAGCAGTATATTGTGAACACTTCTTTAAGACTCTATGATGTAAAATTTTTAGAATTTTATACAATAATTAAAAACAAATAAAATGCATTCTTGACAAGGAACACAAGGTGTATCCCCCACGTGGTCAACTGCAGCCTCTAGTGTTATCGGTCATTTTTGATAATGTGTCTGCGGCAGCGACGAATAGTGTCCACTATGCTTAAAGGGGAATACAATTACACCAAACTTTACACCAAATTAGAAATAGCTCTAAGTAGGATGTGTAAAAAGTTTAATAAATATGTTCAGGTGAAGGGTGTTTAAGTAGGTCCAGTGATTTTTGCTTGCTATGAACAAATATTACTACTTGAAGAAAGGATTATTCCTACTCCAAGAATCTGTTGTGGTCTCTTGGTGCACAGACACATTATAATGAATCCGCACACATCACTTGTCAAAGGCAAGCTGTATTAAATTAATTCATATAATACAAATAGTGTTCTTGGCACATAAACAGCATGCGAGAAGGTGATGTAGACAGTGAGATTTTCTAAGCTACACAAAATACACAAATTGATTAGGATGACAAATTACACCATTAAAACTACACACACTATCCAAAACACTTTGGCATCGTGGAAGCAAAATTATGTGCTAAAATGAGAAGTTTTGGGGGAAATGCCACACTTGGAGCTGCAGCTCACACTTTAGCTGCACGGTAGAGGTCAGAACGTGTTGCACAAGGTTCTCCGCCCATGTTCTCAGAGTGATCATCACAGCTCCACTTTCACTGCCATTTAATTAAATGTTGTACACCTGCTTTCTAAGCATTTCTATAGACCTATAAGGGTGTGAAAATATTTGTCACTTGAAGCAAATGACCTTTCAATTTACACAGGGGGTGAGTGCATACAGATTTAGCATCGTACAAACTATAATCGGTCTACTACGGGCCGGCAGTAACATTATGTTTTAAAAACTCAGATATAGACCAATTTACTTCCAAAAAATTGTTTTTAGATTTAAACTCTAAATATGAAATTAAGTTGTGACTTCACATGCATGGACAAAATTAGGGTAAATATGTGGACACTTGTGTAACGTGTTAGTCAAATACAGTGGTTTGGCAATACAATTTCTTCATTATTACTGAGAAATTAAAAAGGTCAAGGATCGGAAAAGCTATGCAATGGACTGGCGAGGTGCTCATGGTCTGCACTTCCTTTGCCCTGTGTTGGCTGAGATAGGTTTCAGCCTCCTTGTAACCCAGGTAGTTTTAAGCTGTTCTGTAAATGAGTGAGAGTGTGAGGGGAGGATCTGAATGTAAAGAAGCAATATTTTACCCCTAAAGCACCAACATTGTTAATACTTAATCTGATATGCTTTGAATCTGTACAAAGCTAAACTGGCTATTTTCAACAAAAATTTTTTTGGGGATTTTCTAACAGGCAGGAAAAACTAAAACGATGTAATATTTTATAAACAACCCTAATCCAAACCTTCCCCTCAACATATTTTGACGAATTCTAAAAATAAGAATTTCCATGACAACGCTACAGCAGCACGGCAGAATAAAACCCAGCGTCGGCTGTGAACCTTTAAACCTGCAACCTACGATGAAGTCTGTTTTACAGAGAGTTCGAACAGAAAACAGCTGAATGTAATGTAAACGATTCTATATGCAGGAGGAAACAAAAACATACACTTCTAAAATGGGTAATATATCAAGTCTATAATTTCACCTATATATTTAAAATCTTCATAGATAACCTGTCTTAAATATTCTTGTTTAAATAATTCTTACATTAAATCAAATGTTATATATAGAATAGCTTTGTTAACAACAGATATACATTTTTAGCAAATCTTCGAAACATAATGGGGGTTTGGATAAATATCTTGGTGACTATTTCAGACTCGCACGCACAAAAATATATCTCTCTAATCATGAGGAATTAAAGGGCAGAATTCATTCATATCATAAAAGTGGACTGGAGACCAAAATCCATACATTCCGTCATACATATATTAGAGCTGTAATGCAAGTATTTTAAAAAACTCATAACCTGTCAAAAGATTCATCAAGAAAGAAATACTGTTATAAAGACTCTTTGTTTAAACTGGGGTTTAAATGACCAATTATGAGGTGGAAAAAGACCAAAAGCTTATTAACCAGAATTCTTTTTTTTTCAAGTGCACTAGCTATACTACAAACAATAAAGAAATGTTCCGACATTTTAAATGCATTTACAAATCCTGCGCACTGCTTTCATACCCTCACCAGTGCGTACAGGACTGAGCTGTATCTCCACATCCATCCACACGAGGGAGATATAAGGCATTTTCTAACAAGCGCATTTTCTCTCTGTGGTTGGTGCGGCGCTCAGTTTGCTGGTGATGTCTGTGTGATGTGCGTCGGCTTTGTCTGGGTTTTCCACACACTGCTCCATCCTCTTCATCACCAGGTCAAGCAGGGTGACCACGGCTTTATCTACTGCAGCGCCTGTCGCTGCACTCGTTTCAAAGTATGGGATGCTGCAGGTGTCAAAAAAAAGAGAGAGAAAAGAGAAAGCATGCAGAACTGGGGTTTAACAAAGTGTGGGATGTCTGCAGCTTTGTTTGTGTCAAAACATGTGACAAAACTTTGCAGATACAAATGACATCAAGAAACAAAGTACATGACAATTCAAAAATTAAGGCACCATATACTTGCTAAAAATATCTTCAGACAAAAATACAGCATTGAATCACACCGAATCCTTCTAAACAATCAAAAATTAGTAATAATTTAATTTATAGTTATTATTTAATTATTAAAAAGTCCACTGTGAACAAGAAGGGGGGATGGTGTGGATTTTAATATACTGTATAACAGCCATATGGACATTCGTGTCTGCAGTGGCCTTTTTAATAATAATGAAACTATAAACACAAGGCCCCCTCTGCAGTTTTTATCACAGAACCTACTGTTGTGCTGAACACATTAAACTTAAGCTCCTGTTTTAGCCTGATTAGCAGTGTACAGCTTCTGGGATTTCAGGGTAAAATCACTGCAACTGACTCGACTGAAAAGTTTATTTATATAGCTACACTTTAATGGGTAATCATGCAGCCCAGCAATCAAATCTTGTTAAACAGAGACAGATTTAAGTGATTTTATATTGTAGTGTTTGTGAGTAGTAATAAAATGTCCATCATGCAAAGTCTAAATTATCTTTGATTTCCCCCCACCTCCAAAATGGTTATATTTTGTGGTTTACCAACAGGATTCCGCAAAAATGTGTGGATTTCTATGAATTTTTTTTTACCAATGTCACTGCAGTTTGTTCTGATGCATCTCCAATATTGTAAAAAAAACACTGATTTGTATGCCTATGTTTCTCTGATGTACCCCATACACAAAACACACACACACAAAAAAAAACCCACTGCACCCCATTTTTCAACATTCTTCCCCGAAGGTTTCTCCTAAATTCTACAATTGTACGATTTTCTCCAATGTAACAATGTAATATGATCATGATCGGTATCGTGTGAGCACACCTTTAGATTATTTCATAAGCTAGTTAGTGTTTTGCAATTTGAAATAATAATAAAAAATATTACAAGGTACAGTGATGCCTTCTTATACAGCACTGGAGTCTGGAGATCTTTCCTAAGCTTGGCTTAGTGTTTTCACATTTCTCTTCATCTCCTTTCCTATCCTTCCCACCAACAACAGTGTAGTAGATGGATTGGCAACTCTAAATTTCCCAGACGTACTGGAGTAGGGTATTCCTGTATGATGCTCAATGCACCTGGTACAGACTCTAGATTTTTTGTGACCCTGATCATGATAAAAATTGCTGCAGGTAAAAAAGTGAAGGTCAATTCTTCTTAAATTGATTTTAAAACCTCCACTTCCTCAGATACATTTATGTCTCTTTTTAACCGAACAAAACGAGACCGTGTTTTCATTACAGTCATTACAAGGCGCAAGCTATGAAGGTTTGCTGCGTAATTACAGTGGAGATAAATTACATGTCAGAATACAATGGAGCTGCACTGGACTGTAGAGCACAGGACCAAAGGTAAAAAAGAAAAAAAAACAATACGGAAGACTATTAAATGCTTAATTGCAGACAAGCCGAGGAGGCTACAAGGGAATATTTCATCATTTCTAATTGTACTGTCGTGATGATAAAAGTAGCATTTGAACAAATTCTGAAATTATATATAGTATAAACCTATTTTAGTGAGATCAGTCAGAAAATATATGAAATTTCAATTGGCAAGAATTAGCCACATTTAGCATTAGATCATGTCCAGCCTCTGACTGGTGCGCTACCTGATTTAATGACGTGCCACGCATGTGACACTAAGAGCTGAATGAAACTCAGCTAAGTGATGTCTCCTCTAAAATCCTCCACTTACCCACTAGACCCAGTCTCTGTTCCTTTTTACTCTCCTGAAACTCTCAGAATGTTCAGTACAAAAGGGTATTAGATCTAGAAATGTCTGCTCTTCAACTGTGATTAGAGAAAACCCATTTGGAGTGGTATCTTTCAAACAAGAAAGTTTTACCTATTTGGACCTATTTGCTACACTATCCAAGCTAATATGAGTGTCCCTCTAGTATGATTGTGTTTTGTCTATGCTACCACAGTCAGTAAAAAATGTAGCAGCATTGTGCATTTAAAGCAGCATTGCTATACACCTTACATATTCAATCCTGCAGACTATTGCACTGTTACTCCAAACATCCTAACACACTATACATCAGACATTATTACCTGAATAAACAAAATTCATGAGAATAAAACTAATTCTTCTTTTTTGGTTCCAAGAGTGGAAAAAATAGCTATAGTTATTACAGTGATTCTGATTTCTAACCAAATCTACACCGCATACTAAAAATATTTTTGATAATCATTTTATTCCCTTTTTTTTTTTTAAATGTATAAGATTTTTGAGTTGAGTGTTATACACTCAGATTTTTACACCTGACTGTACCTTATACACTCACCCATACTTATCAGCCAGTTCTTTAGCTTGCTTCTCCTGAACCTCTCTTTGATCCGGCAGGTCCGCTTTGTTTCCAATCAGAACGATGTCTGGATTTTCGCAGTAGGCATTCGCCTGTAGCTGACCTTCACATTCAAACAGTTAATCAACTGATGTGTTTCGATTTTAGTGATGAAACAACTGATTATTTTAATCTCAAGAACTTCAGACTGCTTAGGCCATTCTTGTTTTATTCCTTGTTTTGCAGATTCACAAAAACAAATCGAATTGGGGAAAAACGTCATTTTTTTAATTCCCACCAGAAAGAACTTTCCGAGTTCACAAAGAATTCTAAAACCAGAATATTTTTTTTCTGCCAAGCTGGCATAAATGCATACATTCTGAGCTGATGACTGGGGATCCATTCACTTTTAATACCACCCTCAGAGGAAAGGTGAAAGGGAAGGCACATGACAGTATTTTTAGGGCAGCCTCGTTGTGACCGTATGTATCACTGGCTTGTTTAAAGCAGGAGCTTCAACAGAATATACAGAATATCAAAAGAACTACATGTACACCATCAGCTAAGGACAGACCACTGTATTAAAATTTCAATCAAAGCACTAGTTCAGCCTTTTTTAAGAATACAAATAAAAAAAAATTTATGTTACCCCTTCTTGTATTCTTGTTCTCCTTTGTTGGGAAAAAAATAATATAACTGTTCTTAAATTTTTTTTTCCCCAGTCTCCTGCCTTAGATTTACATAATAGAAATACACCAAACAAGGAATAAAAAACAACGGCCTCAACAACATGAACATTAATTTTAAAAACAACACATTTAATAGAGATTAGGTTTGATTATAATTATTTTTTTATTAAACTGGACATGTGAAAGTATAAATTTCTTGGAACTGAAATTTCACTTGTTTTGCCATACATAATATTTTACTAATAAATAATAAAATTGTGTATAAAAAAGGAAATTGTAAAATCAAGATAAACATGATGAAAGTCATGTTAAATGATGAATTTCTTCCGTAAATATTTGTATACTAAGTGGGATAATTTACACAGGGTCAATCATTATCGCAAAATAAACCTTTTCTGGTTGAAGACTACTCCGCAACATCGGGATCTTGATGACCCCGTCAAGGTGTTGATTTGTCTGTACATTATCCTTTACTCAATCCATTCATACTCCTACATGTCATTTGGTTTTATTTACAATGATAACCTTTCTCCTGTTAAGTGGAACATAGTTTAATATGACTGTAACTGCACTATAAGTATTAGGATTATCACTCACTCATCCAGTTGCGAACATTGAGAAAACTTTGCTGGCTTGTCAGGTCAAACATCAGCAGAAATCCCATTGCATCTCGAAAAAAAGCTGTCGTCAAGCTTCTAAACCTGGAATTAAGAGAACGGTAATAGTAATAATATTTTACTTCAAACACAATTTTTAAACTTAAGCTATTCAACATTATCAAAGCTCAAGTCCTCAGCATAACATTTTATTTATTTTAATAATACTAACCTCAAAAAATTATAAATTTACTTTCTGGAGTACAGAAAGTTTAGAAAGAAAGCTTTTAAGATAAATAATAGTGTCAGTAGAATTTTTGTAGTTGATATGGAAATGAGCTGGAAATTGAAATGAAACAGGGAGTGACTGTCACACATTTTGCAGTGAAACTCAGCAGCCTCCATTATGGGTTTTTTATGTTTATTTGTTTTTAGGGTTTTTTTTAAAGAGTTTTGAACATTGGTGTAGGATGTATACATAATAACAAAAAGGAGAAGAAAAAAAAACTTGTTGTGTTGAAAAACTGTATTGTTTCAATACAACGAAGGAAATATTCAAACCTCTCCTGCCCTGCTGTGTCCCAGAGCTGCAGATGTACTTTAAACGTCTTCCCCATAGTTCCATTAGGGCTGGTTGTGCTGTACACCTAAAACACACACACACACACACACACACACACACACACACACACACACACACACACACACACACACACACACACACACACAAAATTACATAGCACAATAATAAAAAAAACTCACTAACAAGAAATACTGGTTGTATTTTTTTAACTGTGGCACAACAAGAACACCTCACTATTATTTACACAAGTACCACAACCAAATTCCAATTAAACACACACACACACACACACACACACACACAGGCACACATACAGTCACCATAACAACACCACAAAATATTTGTTTATTAATCAGATGAAGGAATAATGCATGCACTTCTTGCACACACTGCGTCTCATGACTCTTTAGTAGCTTCACCATTATTGTAATAGATTAATACACAAATTTTAATTTTACCCAATGACAGGACATGACGAACAGAAATTTAACATGTTGATACTGTATGTTAACACTCTCCAGTTAATTATTTTCCTATTACAGAACTCCAAAATATGCAAATAATACAGATGACATTTACACATTCTTGTTTGGTTCATTAAACAAATATGTTGATTGTAAGTGTGAGTGAAGGCACCATGCAGCTTCACACTGATGACACCAGACAGCATCATTAAGTACAGACTGCCTTGACAAAATCTCTCTGCACGTTATATAATCTCTTTCTACACTGTGATTATACTGTACAAGTATAAGTGCAGGTGTGTGTGTGTGTGTGTGTGGTGTATACACACACATACACACACACACACACACACACACACACACACACACACACACACCCCAGAACTAAACAATAGCAATATAGATAATCATACACACACACACATACATGTACACACACACTGTTCCAAATACACAGTTTTATTTACTAAGTAACTTAATTATTATTATCATGCCAAGAGATCAAAGCACACCCAATATCCTGTACATAACTTGTTTATTCTTTCTCTCTCTCTCTCTCTCTCTCTCTCTCTCTCTCTCTCTCTCTCTCTCT